>JAYESA010000019.1:7903086-8124559 GCA_036927795.1 Iris macrosiphon | reverse complement strand
CTGAAAGAAGGGCCGATGTTGTTTCTTGAATAAATTTACTAAACTAGTAGAAAGTATGATTATTTTCATTTAATTGTATGCTTGACAGATGAAAATTTGATCAAAAAACTAGGAGTGACCAAACAATGAAAATTGACATTCATTGTATTTTTCATCCCAAAAATAGAAACTCATTGAAACTATATTTTGCACTTGTGATGGTTATTTTTTCCTACCAAAAACTCACTTTTTAACCTTATATGTTAAAAAAAAAAATTATTAACAATGCGTACTCAAAATATCGATTTTTAAATTTTACACTTCGTTCCACTTTGCCGAACCAAATCTTGGATAGTTAGGAACAAATTCTCACTTTATATAACCTCAAAGATTTTACAAAAAAACTTTTTGATACTTACATAAAATATTTACATCATAGAAAGTCTAAAACTTCTAGATAAGCCTTATGAGAGTTTTAAGAAAACTCCACCCACCATATTCGGTAGAATTCTAGAGTTTTTTTCAGTTAAACTCCTTAGCTTGTAGCTTGATATGTTGTACAATATTGTCTCGGCAGGAAAAAAAAATTTGGGTGTGACAACCAACTGTAGCAACAGGCTGACCTTGAGCCTCTCTTTGCAGAGATCTTGACTTCTCCCTGCTTAGCCAAATCCAATTTCGACTTTAATGTCCAGTTTAGTGACTTAACTTGATCGTTTTGTGAAAACCCTCTGATCGGACGTCGCCCCATTGATCCGACATATCCCATTGCAAACCATCTATGTTTTTGATGTGTGGGGATTGACGAACTCGAAATTATCGATCGAACACGACGAATTGTTGGAGTGGGTGGAATTTCCAATCTATGTGGAGAATATTTCGGAGTGAGACGAACGTCATTCACGTGTCGAAAAAAAATTGATCATCCACGTGTCGGAAAATTTTTAAAAATGCATCGAGCGCCGTGTATTGGAACATTAAGGGTAAGCAAGTATTATATTGGATTTTCATCTTTGACTTTAATTATATATTTATGATTGGATCTTTCATATATTAACTTTCCATTTAATTGGATTTCCAATTTATGGTAAGCTAATTTATGATTTGATTTCCATAAAATATATGATTGAATGTAATTGGATTTTCATAAATATTTTTGTCTTTCATATATTGTCACGCCCCAGTCCCAAAATACCGAGAGACTAGCCACGTGGAAATGGCCAGCAGCACACACCAATGGGCAAAACCAATTTAATGGACCCATTAGGGTGTACTTAAGCTGTAAACATCAATAAATAGATCTACGATACAAGTCACAGTCTAATTCTAATCTCATCCACAGAAGGTAATCACAGATCAAATGCCAGAATAATCAAAATAAAATATAATATAACAAGTCTCAATAAAAAGTGTCTCGGGGAACAACCCGAGAATAAGTTTAATACAATAATCCAAGAGACAGGAAATAAAGTAACTAGAAACAGAAATAACTGAGTATATAAAGCAAATACTCAGGAAAAATCCTCTGGCACGACCTCGTCCTCTGGTGCTGGTACGGCTCCAGTGTATGCTCCTGTCCCGTATACCTCGGGATAGATCTCCTCTGCTATACCTGGGGACATCATCCGGATCCAGGTCCTCAGGGGACATAGCAAGGTACAAGAATAACTCAAGCCAAAATAAATGCAGTTTATGAAATGAATCAATAGGGCAAACTATGTAACCAGCTATGTGATATACAAATGAGAGCATTAATCATACTCAGGCTGAGACTACTATAGGCTCTGTGTCGGGGAAATCCATAACAACATTTTTTCGAAGGGCCAGTAAATGTGTCAAAGCTCTGTGTCAGAGTCTAAGGCACCTCCAGTAATGTAATATATATATATATATATATATATATATATATATATATATATATATATATATATATAATCAGCCTTTAGTATGGTAAGTCTCTCCCCACCCAATGTAATCACACGTCTCATGTCCACAATGTCTCATGTCCATGTCACGCAAGATCATGACCTCTAACTGATGCAGCGAGTCATAATGATAGCTAAGCATATGCAATAAAGTCTATGTCACGAATCATGTGTAAACTCCCTGATTTTTCAAGATTTTCAAAACTGGATTTTTCAGAATTTTTTGAAATTTTTTTCGGGAATTTTACTAATTAAAAACCAGGGTATTTTTGCATTAAATAAAATTAAATGTTTTTAAAATATATTAAAATATTATGAAAATAATATTTTTGGGTGTAAAATAAAATATTGGACTTAGGGTAATTTTCCTGAAATTTATTGGGCCCCGGACCTATTTTAAAATACCTTAAAACTATTACATTTAATTAATTAATTAATTAATTTAATTATTTATTCTATTTAACAAAACCCAAAGCGAGCCCGGCCCAATCCCCTGGCCCACCGAGCCTAGCCCGGCACAAACTGGCCCACCGGCCCAACCCGTATAGCTATCGGGTCGGGTCCAACCGCACCCGACCCGGGACCCGCGACCCGCTCCCCAGCCCACTCCCTGACCCGGTCGCCCCCCCCCCCCCCCGTGCCCGCGTCCACCGCCGGATCCACCGCCTCCGGCCACGCCCCGCCCCGCCTCGCCCGGCCCACGACCCCGCCACGTCGCCCGCCTTCTCCGGCCACGCCCAGCCTCCTCCACCACCTATTTAAATCCCCCCCCGAGCTCCTTCTCCGGCCACCTCCCCTGCCCTAGCCCCAACTCCGGCCAGATCTCCCTCACCGGACGCCGCCACCGCTCCGCCCAGCCCCGCCGTGAGCCGCCCCAGCCCTCTCCTCCTTCCTCTCCTTCCTCCCCTCCTCTTCTCCGGCCAGCGGCAGCAGCAGCAGCCGAGTCCAACTCCGACCGCCGGATCCGCCGCCTCCGGCCACGCCCAGCCTCGTCGACCACCGTCCTAGCCCCTCCGGCCGGCCTCCCCCGCCACAGCGCCGCCGGAGCTCCGCCTGAGAGCCCTAAACCCTAGGACACAGTACACATGACCCAGGACACGGACACAACCCTTCGCGTCGTGTCGGACACGAGATTTCCGGGTTTTTCGGACCCTATTCGGGTACGCGTATCTCCCTGCTCGTTTACCCGTTTTAGATTCCATCAGTTGCGTTGCGAACCCTGCGTGACCCTCTCGGTGCCCGTGCAACCCGCTCGGGGCACCGCGTCCTGTGGCGATCGCGAACCAAAAACAGGAAAAACAACGCCATGATTCACCCCAGAACTGGGTACGCCCCGCCAAACGGGACGACTTGGTCGCGCGCGGTCTTCACAGATACGTGCGCGTCGTCGATACGGACGTGTGGGATTTCGCAGAAGTCGATTCGGGTGTGCGTGCACACCGGGATCAACGCGTATCCGCGGACACCGTCCCGTATCCGCCCTTTCTGGAATGCGACCTAACTTTGTGTACACCCGTCGGATTGAAACAAAACTTGCGCCATCGGACTCGTAGCGATACGCTGGTCCTGTGACCCAAGTTTGGTTCGATTCTGAGAACGTTGACGAAATCGCGTGTCGTGGGCCCCACAGGCTCCACTCGACGGGCGATTTCGTGATCGGCTCATCGGAATCCAATTCTGGAAGTTCCGTTGGGTTCGTATCATCGTTCCTGACCTGTTGACACTAAGTTTGGTGAATTTGGAGACCTTTGACCCTGGCACATTTTTTGGTGCAAAGCGGGCCTACATGTGGACCCCGTTTTGATCCGAAATGTCATTTTTGCCCCTGTGTCCAAATTGGACTCAAGGACAGGCGTTTCTAGCTGATTAATATTTTCTGAATCTGATGGTGATGTTTGTTACAGCAACCAGAGTACCGCCTGCAATTCCAGCTGAAGTCAGAGCCACAATTGGAGCCGGAACTACAGGCAAGTGTACCTTGCCAAACTTGCAGTTCTTGTTATTTATTCCTTTGACTATATATATATATATATATATATATTTGTGCATGCTCAACCTAGGACCGTGTGACATACTTAGCGTCCGATTATTAGTCGGGTGCCAACACTGTACGCGGTGTTGGGTTCTGTCATCTAGAGATGGACATTCGTGCCACTTTATATTCTCGTACTTGTCTTACCAAGTACACTTTGACCCAGGACACTTGATACTATTCATGAGACAGGATTTTCCCGAGATATTCGTGGTGATTCTGTATAGGATACAGGACATGGACATTATATTCTTAGATACTTTATGACTTGTGCATTAGCTATGATCCCGCTTGACATGGACATGAGACGTTATGGTCATGTTATGCGTGATTGCATTGGGTGGGGAGAGACACACAGGCTACAGGCTGATCACATATATATATAACCACTATTACTGTGAGGTCGTAGACTCTCCAGCAGAGCTAGACCCTTTACGTGTTATCATATATATATATATATATATATATATATATATATATATATATATATATATATATATATATATATATATATATCCACTATTATTGTGAGGTCGTAGACTCTCCAGCAGAGCTAGACCCTTTACGTGTTATTACTGCTACCGGCTCTCCGATACAGAGCTTGTAGCGACTTCAGCCTGAGTTCTAGTGATGCTCTCAACTTGCATATGTCACGCCCCAGTCCCAAAATGCCGAGGGACTGGAGGAGCGTGGCAATGGCCAGCAGCACGCACCGATGGACAACCCAATTTAATGGATCCATCAGGGCATGCTTAAGCTGTAGTCTAGCAGTAATAAGTACAAGTCTCAGGTATTTCTAATCTCATCCACAGATAACACAGATTGAAGCCAGAAATAATGTAATGAAACTAAATATGCAATACGAAATAAGGTTATCTCGGGAAACAAATCCGAGAATTATTCTGTTACAATAAGGAAAGACAGGTAATAAAATGCTGGAAAATGTAAATACTGTGTAGATGTAGCCGGTGCTCAAGAGAAGTCTTCGGCCACTATCTCGTCCTGTGTTCCTGATTCTGTTCCGAGGAGTGCTCCGGTACCGTACACTTCTGGGTAGTTCTCTTCAGCTGTACCTGGGGACATCATCCATTCCAGGTCCTCAGGGGACATAGCAAGGTACAGAAAAACTCAAGCCAAATGAATATCAGTGCAGCAATCAGATAATTCAGCAGGGTAAACTAAGTAACCAGCTATGTGATATGCAAATGAGAGCAGCACTAGAACTCAGGCCGAAGCCACTACAAGCTCTGTGTCGGGGAGCCGGTAGCGGCAATAACTATGAATTACACTATGATATAAACTATGTTTTATATATATATAATATCAGCCTGTAGTCTGTGTGTCTCTCCCCACCCAATGTAATCACACGTCTCATGTCCATGACACGCACAATCATAACTAATGCAGTAAGTCTGATAGCTATGAATCAAATGTCTAAGAATGTAAAGTCTATGTCATCAACATGCAACCTATACAGAATCACCTTGAATGTCTCAGGAAGACTCTGTCTCATGAAATAGTGTCAAGTGTCCTGGGTTCTGGTGTACTTGATAGGACAAGTACGAGAATTATAGGGCCTCGATATCCATGTCTATGTGACGTTACACAACCCCGCGTACGGAGCTGGCACCCGACTATGATCGGACACTAAGCACGTCACACGTTCCCTAGGTCAAGCAGTTAAAACAAGTTTATATTTTAATTCACATGAAAACAAGTAAAATACTTTGTCAAGGATTACTGAGATTTGGCAAGCTTTAATTATCCTTTATTGCATAATTAAGTCCAGAAAATAATTAGCACGCTGCAGAGTTTGGCAAGGTACACTTGCCTGTGGTTCCGGCTCGGTTCGCAGTTCTGACTTCGGCGGGAATTGTAGACGGTACTCCGGTTGCTGAAACAAACATCACCCTATACAGAATCACCTTGAATGTCTCAGGAAGACTATGTCTCATGAAATAGTGTAATGAAACTAAATATGCAATACGAAATAAGGTTATCTCGGGAAACAAATCCGAGAATTATTCTGTTACAATAAGGAAAGACAGGTAATAAAATGCTGGAAAATGTAAATACTGTGTAGATGTAGCCGGTGCTCAAGAGAAGTCTTCGGCCACTATCTCGTCCTGTGTTCCTGATTCTGTTCCGAGGAGTGCTCCGGTACCGTACACTTCTGGGTAGTTCTCTTCAGCTGTACCTGGGGACATCATCCATTCCAGGTCCTCAGGGGACATAGCAAGGTACAGAAAAACTCAAGCCAAATGAATATCAGTGCAGCAATCAGATAATTCAGCAGGGTAAACTAAGTGATTGAGCCTGTAGTTGGCCGTCGAGCTGGTAGGTTGGCCTGCCCCAGTGCAGTTACGATGCTGTCCCTCAAGAAGTTAGCTTCGCGACGCTGAGCCTCGTGTTGGACTTGCTGCTGAGCTTGCATCATCGCGTAGATCATCTGAAATATTTGCTGTCCGTCGATCGGCTGTCCTGGTGGGAACACGGGCATTGGTGGGACGAACTGCGGCGGAGGCGGGATGTCATCGCGCCGGAATCGGGAGGTAGGTTGACCTGCCGGCTGGCTCTGTTGAGTTGTGGGAATTCACAAAAACCATGTCACGCCCCAGTCCCAAAATGCCGAGGGACTGGAGGAGCGTGGCAATGGCCAGCAGCACGCACCGATGGACAACCCAATTTAATGGATCCATCAGGGCATGCTTAAGCTGTAGTCTAGCAGTAATAAGTACAAGTCTCAGGTATTTCTAATCTCATCCACAGATAACACAGATTGAAGCCAGAAATAATGTAATGAAACTAAATATGCAATACGAAATAAGGTTATCTCGGGAAACAAATCCGAGAATTATTCTGTTACAATAAGGAAAGACAGGTAATAAAATGCTGGAAAATGTAAATACTGTGTAGATGTAGCCGGTGCTCAAGAGAAGTCTTCGGCCACTATCTCGTCCTGTGTTCCTGATTCTGTTCCGAGGAGTGCTCCGGTACCGTACACTTCTGGGTAGTTCTCTTCAGCTGTACCTGGGGACATCATCCATTCCAGGTCCTCAGGGGACATAGCAAGGTACAGAAAAACTCAAGCCAAATGAATATCAGTGCAGCAATCAGATAATTCAGCAGGGTAAACTAAGTAACCAGCTATGTGATATGCAAATGAGAGCAGCACTAGAACTCAGGCCGAAGCCACTACAAGCTCTGTGTCGGGGAGCCGGTAGCGGCAATAACTATGAATTACACTATGATATAAACTATGTTTTATATATATATAATATCAGCCTGTAGTCTGTGTGTCTCTCCCCACCCAATGTAATCACACGTCTCATGTCCATGACACGCACAATCATAACTAATGCAGTAAGTCTGATAGCTATGAATCAAATGTCTAAGAATGTAAAGTCTATGTCATCAACATGCAACCTATACAGAATCACCTTGAATGTCTCAGGAAGACTCTGTCTCATGAAATAGTGTCAAGTGTCCTGGGTTCTGGTGTACTTGATAGGACAAGTACGAGAATTATAGGGCCTCGATATCCATGTCTATGTGACGTTACACAACCCCGCGTACGGAGCTGGCACCCGACTATGATCGGACACTAAGCACGTCACACGTTCCCTAGGTCAAGCAGTTAAAACAAGTTTATATTTTAATTCACATGAAAACAAGTAAAATACTTTGTCAAGGATTACTGAGATTTGGCAAGCTTTAATTGTCCTTTATTGCATAATTAAGTCCAGAAAATAATTAGCACGCTGCAGAGTTTGGCAAGGTACACTTGCCTGTGGTTCCGGCTCGGTTCGCAGTTCTGACTTCGGCGGGAATTGTAGACGGTACTCCGGTTGCTGAAACAAACATCACCATCAGATCCAGAAAATATCAATCAGCTAGAAACGCCTGTCCTTGGGTCCAATTTGGAGACAAGGGCAGAAACGGCAGTTTCGGGCCAAAACGAGGTCCACCGGTGGGCCCGCTTTGCACCGAAAAACGCGTCAGGGTCAAAGGTCTCCAAATTCACCAAACTTAGTGTCAACAGGTCAGGAACGCTGATACGAACCCAACGGAACTTTCAGAATTGAATTCCGATGAGCCGATCACAAAATCGCCCGTCGAGCGGGGCATGTGGGGCCCACGACACGCGATTTCGTCAACGTTCTCAGAATCGAACCAAACTTGACCCACAGGACCAGCGTATCGCTACGAGTCCGATGGCGCAAGTTTCGTCTCGATCCGACGTGTGTGCACGAAGTTAGGTCGAATTGCAGAAAAGGCGGATACGGGGCGATGTCCGCGGATACGCGTTGATTCCGGTGTGCACGCACACCCAAATCAGCTTCCGCAAAATCCCACACGTCCGTATCGACGAGGCGCACGTATCTGTGAAGACCGCACGCGACCAAGTCGTCCCGTTTGGCGGGGCGACTCAGTTCCGGGGTGAAACAGGGTCTGGTTTTTCCTGTTTTTGGATCGCGGTGTGCGATCACCACAGGACGCGATGCCCCGAGCGGTTTGTCCGGGCACCGAGAGGGTCATACAGGCTTCGCAACGCAATTTGCGGATTCGAAATCCGAGCTACGAGGTGAAAGTTACAAGTACCTGAACCCGACCGAAAAACCGAGGATCGAACTGTGTCGGTATCGTGTCCTGGACACGTGTCAGCGTGTCCAGCCTAGGGCAGTGCTGTGTCCTGCGTCCTGCCGCCGTGTCCGGGGCTCGGGGGGGGCTGGCCGTCGGTCGACGAGGTCGGGCCGGGGCTCAGGCGGCTCAGGCGAGGTATCCGGCGGCGTCGAGGGGGTCGGCGGCGAGTTCCGGCAGCGGGGAGGAGAGAGGAGCAGGGTGGAGGGGTCGGTTCCGCCTGGGGAGGAGGAGGAAGGGGAGAGGAGGAGCTTCTGGAGCCGGCGGCGGATCTGGGGGGGGAGGTCGACGCAGGGCGGTGGTCGCCGGGGGCTTGCCGGAGCGTCGGGGTAGTGCTAGGGTTCGGGTTTGGGGGGAGAAAGGAGGCGGTGGCGACGGCTATTTATAGGGCTTAAGGCGGGGTTGGGTCGGGGACGACGAGGCGGGAAAATCGGAGGGGAAGGCGGTCGTGGGGAGGTTCTCCGGCCACGTCGCCGGAGAACGCGGCGGGCGGCGTGGTTTCCGGATCGCGGGCAGACGGGGGAGGGTGACAGAGGCGCCGGGTCGGGTCGGGCGCGGATCCGGCCTGGCCGACCCGCCCGACCCGCTAACAACGGTGGGCTGGGTTCGCTGCTACTGGGCTCGGCCCACTGGGCCGGGCCGGGCCCAAACTAAAAAAATAAATAAATAAAACAATAATAATAATTAAAACAGTAATTATAATTTAATAAATAATTAAATAAATAGATAAATACTATTTAGGCATTTTAAAAAATAGGTCTGGGGTCCGATAAATTCCAGAAAAATTGCCCTAAGTCCAGTTTTTCATTTTACATCCAAAAATATTATTTTCATAATATTTTAATACTATTTATTATCAATTAAAAATTATTGAATAATTAAAACCCTGTTTTTAATTTACAGAAAAATCTCAGAAAATTCCAGAAAATTGTGAAAATCCAGTTTTTTTAAAATTTTGAAAATTCAGGGGGTTTACAATCTACCCCCTTAAGAAGATTGCGTCCTCGCAATCAAAGAATAACCGGTCAACAGAGATGACTCGGTCGCAAGCATCGTTTGAAAACACATCACAAGAGGCTTCAGGGAAATACCGTTTCCCTAAAAATCAAAAGTTTTACACTTTCCAGGAAAATATAGTTAAAACTATAACTTTTATGAAAATCAGGTTGTTATTAACAAGTTACAAATTACTAGGTTGGGGCTGAGGTCACGAACCAACGGACACGAACTACAACAAGACTAAAACGGATAACTATAAATCACTTACTCGCATCAGCGTCCTGCACAGTCATCGCATAAGCTTGTCCTCGTCTTTGAGGTAGATTCCTCTGCTGCTGTTGGGCTTGCTGGAAGAGTGTCGCCTGAGGTGCCAGAGGTGGCCTCGGTGCTGGTGTAGCTGGTTGGTTTGCCCTTGCTGCTCCATCTCGATGCCGAGGACAGTCCTTGGCTATGTGCTGATTGGTGCCGCAAATCAGGCACAATCCCAACTTGCGTCTGCAGTCTCTCTCGACATGGCCTACCTTGCCGCAGTAGTGACAGGTAGGAAGGGTCTGAGAAGCTGTCCTGGGTGGCTGGAGCGTGTGAGATCTCTTGGCAGATTCTCCCGGTGATGTTCCGTCTGGTGCTGAGGTGATTGGCCGTTTGAGGCGAGACTCTCTCTTGGTGACGCGTTCCATGCGTCGGGCTGCAGCGAGAACGTCCGAGTAAGAGGTAGGTGCGACGGATCCGATTAGTTTCTGCAGCTCAACGTTCAGTCCGTCGAAGAATTTCTCGGCCTTTTCTTCCTCTGTCGGGATCAGGGTGGGGGCGAAGCGGCTCAGGCGAATGAATTCTGCGTTGTACTCTTCCACCGTCATAGAGTCCTGAGTGAGGCGATTGAATTTGTCCCGCAGTTCGGATCGTGCGATAGCCGGAATGTACATCTCTTGGAAGAGTCTGGAGAACTCCTCCCAAGTGACTCGGTCTGGTCCGAGTCGCGCCTCCTCAGACAACCACCAGTGGTGCGCGTTGTCCGTCAGTTGCATTCGGACGGCGGTCATCCAGCGTTCCCGTGGAAGCTCAGCTGCTTCAAGTTGATGCCGTATGTTGGTGAGCCACTCATGAACTTCGGTGGGCTCCTCTTTTCCAGAAAAGGTGCGGGGCTTCAGTTGGCGGAAGTCAGTGATTGAGCCTGTTGTTGGCCGTCTAGCTGGTAGGTTGGCCTGCTCCAGTACAGTTACGATGCTGTCCCTCCAGAAATTAGCTTCGCGACGCTGAGCCTCGGTTTGGACTTGTTGCTGAGCTTGCATCATCGCGTAGATCATCTGAAATATTTGCTGCCCGTCGATTGGCTGTCCCGGTGGGAACACGGGCATTGGTGGGACGAACTGCGGCGGAGGTGGGATGTCGTCGCGCCGGAATCTGGAGGTAGGTTGACCTGCCTGCTGGCTCTGTTGAGTTGTGGGAATTCCTCCGACTGGTGTCACTTCGTTGTCGTAGGTGACACCTGTAGCTTGTGGAGTTCTGACGGGAGTCTCGTTGCCTTCTTGTGGGTCCATTTCCCTGTATCCAAAATACCCAATAAGAGGCGCACAGGAATCAAGGCAAGATGCAAGTTCAAATTAGTTTGAATACGATACAGACATCAAAAACGATTCAAGCAAGTGGATGAGATCCTAAAACTTATCCTATCTTATTGCAGGCCTGTTCGGTCCCTAAGTTGAAACCGAACAATTTAGTCGTAGACCTGCATGGGCCACCACAAAAACCATGTCACGCCCCAGTCCCAAAATGCCGAGGGACTGGAGGAGCGTGGCAATGGCCAGCAGCACGCACCGATGGACAACCCAATTTAATGGATCCATCAGGGCATGCTTAAGCTGTAGTCTAGCAGTAATAAGTACAAGTCTCAGGTATTTCTAATCTCATCCACAGATAACACAGATTGAAGCCAGAAATAATGTAATGAAACTAAATATGCAATACGAAATAAGGTTATCTCGGGAAACAAATCCGAGAATTATTCTGTTACAATAAGGAAAGACAGGTAATAAAATGCTGGAAAATGTAAATACTGTGTAGATGTAGCCGGTGCTCAAGAGAAGTCTTCGGCCACTATCTCGTCCTGTGTTCCTGATTCTGTTCCGAGGAGTGCTCCGGTACCGTACACTTCTGGGTAGTTCTCTTCAGCTGTACCTGGGGACATCATCCATTCCAGGTCCTCAGGGGACATAGCAAGGTACAGAAAAACTCAAGCCAAATGAATATCAGTGCAGCAATCAGATAATTCAGCAGGGTAAACTAAGTAACCAGCTATGTGATATGCAAATGAGAGCAGCACTAGAACTCAGGCCGAAGCCACTACAAGCTCTGTGTCGGGGAGCCGGTAGCGGCAATAACTATGAATTACACTATGATATAAACTATGTTTTATATATATATAATATCAGCCTGTAGTCTGTGTGTCTCTCCCCACCCAATGTAATCACACGTCTCATGTCCATGACACGCACAATCATAACTAATGCAGTAAGTCTGATAGCTATGAATCAAATGTCTAAGAATGTAAAGTCTATGTCATCAACATGCAACCTATACAGAATCACCTTGAATGTCTCAGGAAGACTCTGTCTCATGAAATAGTGTCAAGTGTCCTGGGTTCTGGTGTACTTGATAGGACAAGTACGAGAATTATAGGGCCTCGATATCCATGTCTATGTGACGTTACACAACCCCGCGTACGGAGCTGGCACCCGACTATGATCGGACACTAAGCACGTCACACGTTCCCTAGGTCAAGCAGTTAAAACAAGTTTATATTTTAATTCACATGAAAATAAGTAAAATACTTTGTCAAGGATTACTGAGATTTGGCAAGCTTTAATTGTCCTTTATTGCATAATTAAGTCCAGAAAATAATTAGCACGCTGCAGAGTTTGGCAAGGTACACTTGCCTGTGGTTCCGGCTCGGTTCGCAGTTCTGACTTCGGCGGAAATTGTAGACGGTACTCCGGTTGCTGAAACAAACATCACCATCAGATCCAGAAAATATCAATCAGCTAGAAACGCCTATCCTTGGGTCCAATTTGGAGACAAGGGCAGAAACGGCAGTTTCGGGCCAAAACGAGGTCCACCGGTGGGCCTGCTTTGCACCGAAAAATGCGTCAGGGTCAAAGGTCTCCAAATTCACCAAACTTAGTGTCAACAGGTCAGGAACGCTGATACGAACCCAACGGAACTTTCAGAATTGAATTCCGATGAGCCGATCACAAAATCGCCCGTCGAGCGGGGCATGTGGGGCCCACGACACGCGATTTCGTCAACGTTCTCAGAATCGAACCAAACTTGACCCACAGGACCAGCGTATCGCTACGAGTCCGATGGCGCAAGTTTCGTCTCGATCCGACGTGTGTGCACGAAGTTAGGTCGAATTGCAGAAAAGGCGGATACGGGGCGATGTCCGCGGATACGCATTGATTCCGGTGTGCACGCACACCCAAATCAGCTTCCGCGAAATCCCACACGTCCGTATCGACGAGGCGCACGTATCTGTGAAGACCGCACGCGACCAAGTCGTCCCGTTTGGCGGGGCGACTCAGTTCCGGGGTGAAACAGGGTCTGGTTTTTCCTGTTTTTGGATCGCGGTGTGCGATCACCACAGGACGCGATGCCCCGAGCGGTTTGTCCGGGCACCGAGAGGGTCATACAGGCTTCGCAACGCAATTTGCGGATTCGAAATCCGAGCTACGAGGTGAAAGTTACAAGTACCTGAACCTGACCGAAAAACCGAGGATCGAACTGTGTCGGTATCGTGTCCTGGACACGTGTCAGCGTGTCCAGCCTAGGGCAGTGCTGTGTCCTGCGTCCTGCCGCCGTGTCCGGGGCTCGGGGGGGGCTGGCCGTCGGTCGGCGAGGTCGGGCCGGGGCTCAGGCGGCTCAGGCGAGGTATCCGGCGGCGTCGAGGGGGTCGGCGGCGAGTTCCGGCAGCGGGGAGGAGAGAGGAGCAGGGTGGAGGGGTCGGTTCCGCCTGGGGAGGAGGAGGAAGGGGAGAGGAGGAGCTTCTGGAGCCGGCGGCGGATCTGGGGGGGGAGGTCGACGCAGGGCGGTGGTCGCCGGGGGCTTGCCGGAGCGTCGGGGTAGTGCTAGGGTTCGGGTTTGGGGGGAGAAAGGAGGCGGTGGCGACGGCTATTTATAGGGCTTAAGGCGGGGTTGGGTCGGGGACGACGAGGCGGGAAAATCGGAGGGGAAGGCGGTCGTGGGGAGGTTCTCCGGCCACGTCGCCGGAGAACGCGGCGGGCGGCGTGGTTTCCGGATCGCGGGCAGACGGGGGAGGGTGACAGAGGCGCCGGGTCGGGTCGGGCGCGGATCCGGCCTGGCCGACCCGCCCGACCCGCTAACAACGGTGGGCTGGGTTCGCTGCTACTGGGCTCGGCCCACTGGGCCGGGCCGGGCCCAAACTAAAAAAATAAATAAATAAAACAATAATAATAATTAAAACAGTAATTATAATTTAATAAATAATTAAATAAATAGATAAATACTATTTAGGCATTTTAAAAAATAGGTCTGGGGTCCGATAAATTCCAGAAAAATTGTCCTAAGTCCAGTTTTTCATTTTACATCCAAAAATATTATTTTCATAATATTTTAATACTGTTTATTATCAATTAAAAATCATTGAATAATTAAAACCCTGTTTTTAATTTACAGAAAAATCTCAGAAAATTCCAGAAAATTGTGAAAATCCAGTTTTTTTAAAATTTTGAAAATTCAGGGGGTTTACAGCATATCACTTAGCTGGTTATGTAGATTGCCCTATTATTTTATTTATTATTGCACTGCTTTTATTTTGGCATGAGCTTTCTTGTACCTTGCTATGTCCCCTGAGGACCTGGATCCGGATTACGTCCCCAGGTATAGCCGAAGAGATCCATCCAGAGATATACTGTACAGGAGCACTTCCAGGAGCTGTAACAGAACCGGAGAACGAGATCGAGCCAGAGGACTCCTCCTGAGTATTGGCTTATATAGTCAGTTATTTCTATTTTCAGTTCCTTTATTTTCTGTCTATTTGCTTTGATGTATCAGACTTGTTCTCGGATTGTTCACCGAGACACTTTTATTGAGATTTGATAGTTATTTCTAATTGCATTATTCTGGCATTTAATCTGTGATTATCTGTTGTGGATGAGATTAGTATAGACTGTGGCTTGTAGCAATTGTTCTATTTACCGTTAGACTACAGCTTAAGCATGCCCTGATGGATCCATTAAATTGGGTTGTTCATCGGTGCGTGCTGCTGGCCATTGCCACGTGTCCAGTCCCTCGATATTTTGGGACTGGGGCGTGACATCATGTAACTTATACAGAATCATCATGAATAACTCAGAAGATTATGTCTCATGAATAGTGTCAAGTGTCCTATGGTATGACGTACTTGATAATGCAAGTACGAAAATGTATAGGGTCGTGATATCAATCTCTAGGTGACGTTACACAACTCCGCGTACGGCGTTGGCACCCGAATATTCTTCGGACGCTAAACAATGTCACACGGTCCTAGGTTGAACATTTATATCATATAAATAAATCAAGGGGATAATAGAAAACAAGTGCTGCAAGTATGGCAATATACACTTGCCTGGGATTTGGTTTCCAACAGTTACTTCGGTTACAGTGGGATCTTCAGGTACTCCTCCGGTTGCTGAAATAATCATTACCATCATATTCAGAAATATCAAATAGCTAAAATTGCCTGTCCATAAGTCCAATTTGGACACAAGGACAAAATTGACAGTTTCTGGTCAAAGCGGGGTCCACATGTGGTCCACTTCGTACCGAAAATATGCCAGAGACAAAGTTTTCCAAATTCATCAAACTTAGTGTCTATAAGTCCATAACGACGATACGAACCCAACGGAATGTTCAGAACTGGATTCCGATGAGCCGATCACAAAATCGTCCGTCAAGTGGAGCCGTAGGGCCCACGATATAGGAATTTGTCAACGTTCTCAGAATCAAACCAAACTTGGGTCACAGGACCAGCGTATTGCTACGAGTTCGATGGCGCAAGTTTTGTTTCGATAAGACGAGCGTACACGAAGTTACAACGACTTTCAGAACGGGGCCGATTTGGGTGTTGTCGACGGATACGCGTTGATTCCGGTGTGCACGTACATCCAAATCAACTTCCGCAAAATCCCACACGTCTGTGTCGACGGTGCGCACCTTTCGGTGAAGTTCGCACACGACCCAGTCGCCTCGTTTAGCGGGGCGCATCCAGTTCCGAGAAATTTTGGGTTTTTAAATAACCAAGTTTTTGGTCATTTTCACCCTCGAATAAAACACAACATACAACACCATAAAATAATCTAATTACAGGATTTAAAACTTGGTTATAAGGTCTAAATTACTGTTCAAACAGAATTTACAAATAACAAACAGGTTGGGAGTAAAACAGTCGTGAACTGGAGAGTTCGGGTCAGTTTCTGAATTTTCAGAAATAGGGTTTATTTTCCTGTTTTTGCGTCGCGGTTTGCGACCGACACATGACGCGATACCCCAAACGAATTGTACGGGTTTCGAGAGGGTCACGAGTTCTACGCGCCACAGCAGACAGTTAAAAAAATGAGACGATGAGGAGAGAGAAAATCTTACCTGAACAGGGGTAGGTAACGATTGTACGTTGTGTACACTCGGCGGCGCGCGCGGCGAATGCGGGGTGGCGGAGCTCGGCCGGCGGCGGGTTGCTGCGGCTGGACACGGCTGTCGTCGGTGGGGGTTGCTCGGGGTGGTCGTGGTGGGTTGGCGCCGGCGGTGGGGGAGTCGTTGCCGTCACCGGGGAGCGGTCGGAGGCCGGAGCAGCGGAGGGGGTGGCGGTGATGGTGATGGCGGTGGCGGTGATGGGGGATGACGGGGGTCTTATATAGGCGAGGGGAGAGGGAGAGGCGGGGGAGCGGGGAGGCCGGAGCGGAGGGGAGATCGTGGGGGTGGCCGCGGAGCGGTGGGGGGGGGATCGGGGGATCGAGGGCGGTCGTGCCGGCGGAGGGGGCGGGGGATCGTGGGGGAGAGGGGAGTGGGGTTTGGGGTTTGGGGTCGGGTCGGGTTCGGGTTGGGTAGGACCCGACCCGTTAGGTTTAGGGTTCGGGTCGGGTCGGGTTGGTCCGGTCCGGTTCAATTGGGTCGGGTTAAGTCCGGTTTAGTTAAACCAAGAATTTTTAGCTTAATAAAAATAGTTTTTGAGCCCAATAAATTCCAGAAAAATTACACAACATCCAATAATTAATATTACACACAAAAATATAGTTTTTGTAATATTTTAATAATTAGTTTAATACATAAAAATATTAATCCATGAAGGACATTTGTAATAATTAATTAAAAATTACCAAAAATCCAGAAATTTTATTTTAAAAATATTTTTTTTTTTAAAACAGGTTGTTACATATATAGATTTCCATATGGAAATCATAATTCATGCAAGGGTTTATATAAAGGCTCGTACAATATATAACAACATGAGAGAAAAAAAATAAGAGAAAGAAAAAAAGGTGGCAAGAGTGTCATTGTAACTTTGGAGAGGAGAAAGAAAGATTGAAGGTTGTTTCGAAGAAGGAGATCAATTTGGAGTATTTCTCAGTCTTTTTTTTTTCGTGGTTGTAATCTATTTTCTGTTCCAAAGAGTTGCGGTGATTCGTGTTGGATCGGTGAGGAGCTTGTAGAGGGTGTAATTTCTTTTTTCCATTAGTGGAGGTTCTTCTTCAGGGTTGGATTCCGATCGTCCCGTGGATTTTTTTTATCTGGATTTTCCACCTAAAAATTTCTCTGTCTGCGATTTGTGTTTGGTTTTTTTTTTTTTTTTTTGTGTTTGGCTCAGTTCTCTCGCAGGTACTCTCTGATTTGGGGAACGGTTTTCGCGTTTCGTTTCCAACACGAATTTCATCCGTATTCGTCAATTTTTATCCTATTGATGTTTTGTTAAACTTTTAATTACTTTTTGTATGCTCGTCAGATCACGACAAAACTTTCAACGCGTAAGACTTGCACTATGTTGATAGTTTTGTCAAGTTCTGTGACCATCTATTGGATCGCTATTTCTCAAGTCCTGCGATCCGATACGGCCTGGTGCATTTGTAATCACTGAGTTTTGATCGTTGTTCTAAGTAGTTTTTAACCTGCCTTTGCTTTTGTTTTGTTTTTTCAATTTGAACATGTTCTAAATTTTCTCCATGACTTGATGTTGCACAGGATATTACTATGGATTTTTGGTGTTATGTGTACCATTTTCGACTTTTGGTATCCCTCCGTGCCTAACACAATCTTGTTTGACACGTCTACTTGTCACGTCTTGGTACAACAAAATCAAAAATTGTTATGGGACATAATATCGATATAAATCTAAATTATATTTGTACAGAATAAAAACAAAACGTTCGATAAAATATTTCAGAATCAAAATTATTGCATAAAAATAAATAAATAAAATTTAATAGACACAAAATATATTAAAATAATTTTATTTATTTATAATTTGTAGCAAAATTATTAACATATTTGACCCACTTGCGTATGGATAGGTTCATCGGAGTCCAAGTGAGCATGTATCTTGCGGTGTGCGAACCGACTGACGGAATATTCGGAAGCTGTCATTTTTGAAGTGTCAACACCATCATTTATTTTGACAAGCAATAGGATCGCATGCAACATGAGAATAAGGACGAACATGGTCGAAGCAATATCCCTCTTCATCAATAGGTTAATGATCAGATGATAGTATAAGTTTATGATTACAATTTAATATTGCTCTTTGTCAGTACACTTTCACCTAAGGATATTTGGTTCGGCAAAGTAAAACGAAACAGAGAGTCTAAAAATCAATATATTGTGTATACATTGTGGTAAAGTACTGCAAAGTAATTTTATTTTTATTTTCTTCTTCTTTTGGGTGCTTAGAATAAGTGAAGATAAGAAGTGAAAAATATAAAAGTTTGATGTTTGGTTGATTGTTGAAGTGAGTAAAAAAAATAAAAACAGTTATTGAAATGACATTTTTTTTTTAAGTAGAGACAAAGTAGTCTTCCAACCAAATGTGCGAAACATAAATGAGAAATTTTTACTTTCGTGCTCCACTTTGAAGGGGAAAAAAAACTACGAACTCAAAACTCCGATTTCGTGGCAACTAGTTTTACTGTTTATGTCAAATTACAATAAATTTTACATGTAAATCTTTTAACCAAATACGCGAAGTTGATTGAAATCCAAATTTTTGTCAAATCCATCAACAAAACAGTCCCTAAAAACTAGAAGCAAATAACGAGTCACTGAAACCAATTAATTAATTAATTAATTAATTAATTAATTAAGAGATCAACCATCAAGTAAATAAAAAGAACAACCGAACACCGTTATTCTCAAGCTCATGGCTTGGCATGACCGGTATTCTCATCAACTCCAACATCTTAGCTTAGACACAAAACAACCATTTAAAAACAAATTTGTATTGTTATAGTTATTATCTTGTGTTAGAACCTCAGCTTCTAAATTGGTATTGTTGTAGTTAGTTTTTGTAACTAATGACTCATTAAAAAAAAAAAAATTGTCAGATTTTGCTTAGGATGGTTTGAATGAGTCATTAGTTACAAAAGCTAACAGCAACAATACAAAATCGAAAATACTATTTGAACCGCAAAAAAGAGATCGAGATCGCCAATTAGTCCGCACGTCAACTGTCTTTCCTGTACGCCAGTTGCTTCCTACTAGTTTCAACCTCTTCCTCCTTTATCGTGGGGCCCGCTACCGTCAATGAACGTTCGCCATGTGGCGGTGGGACTGGTTGGCGGTCGGTTTTGCAGTCCAAAGAGTGCCACAGATACAAAATTAAGAATCTTAAGTTCAGCGTCAGATGATAACAACTATTCTTAAATATCTTTGGATAATAACTTTTTGTAGTACATAATTTTGCAGAATATGCTGGCATGATTTGAATAAATCATTATCTACAAATAAATTCAGATTATGTTTGCTCAGTTGCTCTAGATCTTTGTCCTATATAAAATTTTGCAGAATATGCTGACATACAGTATATAACGGTGTCACGCCCAGTCCCAAAATACGTAGGACTAAGAATGCGTAACACGTCCAGCCGTATGTATACGAACTCCAATATATGGAAACCATATACATACGTACGTTGTATATGAATATTCGATCCATCAGTGGTAATATACTGTCACAACAAGTCACACACAATCTATATCTCATCCACAGCACAAATATTCAGTAGAAATAAAGAGCTGAAAATATAACTGAATATCCAAGATGTGTAGCAAGTCTGATAGTCGGGTGAAAATAAATCCACTACAAAACGACTATACTGAAGTAGCAACAAAATCTCTAAACAGTAGCAATAAATCACAGATACTCTGAGGGTAAGATCTCCTCAGACTGGTAAGCAGCGTCAGGTCCAGGACCGTACTCCTGAGGATACTCCTGCTCGTCCATATCTGGAAAGGGACCAGGTCCTCAGAGGGACGTAACAAGATACATAAAAGCATGCCAATAAGTACTGAAATATAAACATCCACTGGATCGTTTAACCGTCTAAGTGTATGCAGTTTGAGAACAACTTTCCACCAAGTGGGCTATCTGGCTAAAAATATGGGATTGACGTGACTCTCTCGAAGAATCAGGGGCCTCAAAGCATGTCGTCTTTTGAACGGCAGAGGCCGCCAGTAATATATAGTGGTCATCATCACCTGTTTCTCCGGTGGAGAATCCGGGCGTACAGGAGAAAAGTGCAAAGGAGCCCAAACGCTTTACTTATTGTTCTCCCCACCCCATGCTCTAAGCATGCCATATCCATGACACGATAAAACCTCTAAATAACTGCCAGGTCTACTAGCATACAAAGTTTCTATCAGCAGTTATCCCTAACGCACAGCACTTACGTACAGGCGGCCAACCCAATACGAAGTCCGGGATCTATATGAGACTCACAACTCGTGTAACAATTGTGTCACGGCCAATGAATCTACTGATGCTCCATAATACTGGGGTGGTCTCATAAAATAGGTCCAAAATCTACAAAATAAACATCTATATAGGCAGAATTAAACATGCATGTATCAACTGGAATATAAATAATTGTACAGTGGCAAGGTATACTTGCCGAGCAAAAGTCCTGTATAGTGCACGTCCAACAGTGTTAAGTTGTAGAAGTGAGGTTTAGGGTTTGGGGTGTATTGCATGGATATATATAGAGAATAAGAGGCGGTGGGAAAACTTAGTGTTTAAGAAACTACTGCTGCTGTTTCTTTCGGTCAAGGAGAGATTAGTAATATTAGTGTTAAGGAGTGGTGGAATGAGAAGCTTACACATGTGGGAAAGCAAGGCAAAGCAAAGTTGGATTTTGCTTCTGCTGCTGATATTTTCTTCTTCTAATGGTTTATGGTTTGGGTTTTATGCGCGGTGAAAGGAATTTAAGCGGTGAAGGTTTTTACGCAAGGGTTTGTTTTACGCGCGGTGAAATGAAGAGTTTACGCGGAGTTTACGCAGAGTTTTGCTACTACTGCTGTGGATATTTACGCGCGGAGAAATATACGCGGGTTCAGCTATACGAGTTTTGGGTTAAATTCAATAGGGAATTCTATTTTCTTATTATTAAAATCTATATATATATATATATATATATATATATATATATATATATTCATATTTATCTATAGAAAATTTTTACAAAAATTAAATTGGTGTTGTAAGTCCACCTAGCAACTGTCCAAAGGGTCTCCTACATGGAATAAATTAGGAAAATTTTATAATGGCTCCATAAATCCCCTAAATGCACAACACCTCAAATAAATATTAAATAAAAATCTGTTCTCTCTATTCATAATTACCATAAATAACTAATTAATACGGTTTTCAGAAATGGAGATTTACATTCTACCCAACTTATAAAAATTTTGTCCTCGAAATTAAAACTAAGCCATGGTAGAAAGTCAAGGATGGTAAAAGATATAATTTAACAAAGTAATTCATACCTTGGTCTGTGAATAGGTTCGGAAAACGTTTGCGCATATCATCTTCGCGCTCCCAAGTAGATTCTTCTTGCGCGCCATGCTTCCATGCCACGCGGACCAAGAGAATAGACTGGTTCCTCAATACTTTCTCTCGATGATCGAGAATTCCCACGGGTTGCTCTTGATATGTCAAGCTCGGCCCAACAGTGATTTCCGAATGATCAAGAATATGACTGCTATCTGCCACATATCGCCTAAGCTGTGACACATGGAATACGTCATGTACTCCCTCAAGTGAAGGTGGTAGCGCAAGTCGATAAGCCACTTCTTCCACTCTCTCTAGCACGTCAAATGGCCCAATATACCTTGGACTTAACTTGCCACGCCCTCCAAATCGAATGGTGTCTCTGGTAGGTGATATCCTTAAGAAGACATGATCGCCCACTGTTTCTGCCTGTCTTGCGCTGCTTGCAAGTGTCCTTGTATCTTCTTGACTGTCTTTACAGTGTTGACCACCAATTCTGGCCCCAGAATATGACGTTCTCCCACGTCACTCCAACACACAGGAGACCTACACTTCCTTCCATATAATGCTTCAAACGGAGCCATCTGGATGCTCGCCTGATAGCTATTATTGTAAGAAAACTCCACAAGGTGTAGGTGGTCCTCCCATGATCCTCCAAAGTCTATCATACAAGCCCTCAACATATCCTCCAATGTCTGAATAGTACGCTCTAACTGCCCATCTGTCTGTGGGTGATAAGATGTACTGAATTTCAGACGGGTTCCAAGACTCTCTTACATGCTTCTCCAAAAATGTGATGTAAAGCGCGAATTCCTGTCTGATACGATGCTGACTGGTATGTCATGAAATCTCACGATTTGCCTCATATATAAGTCAGCCAAAGCTTCTGTAGATTGGCCAACTTTAAAAGGCAAAAAATGGGCTGACTTAGTGAGTCGGTCCACTATTACCCATACAGCATCTCTTCCACTGGGACTCTTGGGAAAATCCGTGACGAAGACCATAGTGATGTGCTCCCACTTCCACTCTAGAATCGGAAGTGGTTGCAATAACCCTGCTGTTCTTTGGTGCTCTGCCTTTACTTGCTGACATACCAAGAATTTAGCTACAAAGCGAGCTATCTCTCTTTTCATCCCATGCCACCAGAAATGCTGTCGTAAATCACGATACATCTTGGTGCCTCCAGGATGAATAGAATATATTGAACTATGAGCTTCTGTCATCAGCTCCTGTCGAATCTCTCCATTGGGAACGTATAGATGATCCCCACATCGTAATGTTTCGTCATTGTGAATGCGCAGTCCTGTCTGTTCTCCGGCTTATGTCCTTTCTTTTAATCTTCGGAATCTGGCGTCTGTAGGCAATGCTGCCTTGATTATTTCTACTAGTGATGATTGTACTTGCAAGTTGGCTAGTGTCCCGTCTGCTCCGGGTAATTTTACTTCAATGCCAAGACCTTGCAAGTCTTCCAATAATTCTCTCTGTGTTGTCAAGAAATAAGCTGTTGGCTTCTGGCTCAATGCGTCTGCTACAATGTTAGCCTTGCCTGGGTGATAATGTAGTTCTATCTCAAAATCTTTCATTAACTCGAGCCATCGACGTTGCCTCATATTTAACTCCTTCTGTGTGAAGACATATTTTAGCCTTTTGTGGTCTGTATAGATTTTTACTCGTTACCCATATAAGTAATGTCTCTATAGCTTCAGAGCAAATACAACTGCTGCAAGTTCCAAGTCATGAGTTGGATAATTCTTCTCATGTGCTCGTAATTGTCTATATGCATATGCAATCACCTTGCTATGTTGCATTAATACGCATCCCAAGCCTTTCCCTGATGCGTCACTGTAGATCACATAGCCTCCTGATGCTGATGGAATAGTTAATACTGGTGCTGTAGTCAGTCGCTTCTTCAACTCCTCGAAAGCAGCTTGACACTCGTTGGTCCATATGAACTCTTGATCTTTGCAAGTCAACCGAGTCATGGGTGTTGCTATCCTTGAGAAGTTCTCCACGAACCGTCGGTAATATCCAGCAAGTCCAAGGAAACTTCTCACCTCCGCTGCTGATTTAGGAACAGGCCATGTCTCGACTGCCGAGATCTTTTCTGGATCAACAGAAATACCATCTCCTGTAACGACATGCCCAAGAAATAAAACTCTGTCCAAGAAGAACTCATATTTACTGAGCTTTGCATATAGCTGCTCTATCCTCAAGGTCTCTAGAATAATCCGCAGGTGCTTCTCGTGTTCCTCGTGGCTCTACGAATAGACAAGTATATCATCTATGAAGACGACCACGAACTGGTCCAAATACTGATGGAATACTCGATTCATTAAGTCCATAAAGATAGTTGGAGCATTAGTCAATCCAAATGGCATGACCAGAAATTCGTAGTGCCTATATCTTGTTCGGAATACGGTCTTCGGGATGTCCTCCTTCCGTACCTTCACCTGGTGATATCCTGATCTTAAATCTATCTTTGAGAACACCTTGGCTCCACTAAGC
This sequence comes from Iris macrosiphon, assembly GCA_036927795.1. Taxonomy (NCBI): domain Eukaryota; kingdom Viridiplantae; phylum Streptophyta; class Magnoliopsida; order Asparagales; family Iridaceae; genus Iris; species Iris macrosiphon. The sequence continues at coordinate 8,100,457 of JAYESA010000019.1, read as the reverse complement.
TAATCAAATAGGTCATCAATGTGTGGTAGTGGATATTTATTCTTCATTGTCACTGCATTTAAGGCTCTGTAGTCAATGCACATACGCACTGACCCATCCTTCTTTGGTACAAACAACACTGGTGCCCCCCAGGGTGATGCACTTGGTCGGATGAAACCTTTCTCTTCTAGTTCTTCCAACTGTGTCTTTAGTTCATCCATCTTCTTCTTTGCCAGTCTATAAACATGTGATGCTATGGGTGCTGCTCCTGGTGCTAACTCAATCGAAAACTCTACGTCTCTATCTGGGGATAGTCCGGGTAATTCTTTTGGAAAGACGTCTTGAAATTCTGAAATAATGAAATGATAGACAACATCGTCCATTGCGATCTGCATACCATTAAGGATTTCTGTGGATCCTCGTGCAAACTCAAGTTCAGGCTGTTCGGGTACCTTGAAAGAATGCTTCCTCCAAAACAATCGAAGAAAGCGTGGTACTTGCTTAGCCAGTCCATTCCAAGCACAATATCAAAAGTCGGCATAGGAAGAACTAAGAACCGGGCACTCATCTCTCTGCCACGTATCATTATAGGACACGATCTACACATTCTACTAGTAGGTACAACTCCTCCTCCGGTAAGAATTCTAACACAACTAGGTAAAGGTATAGAGGTAATATTGTGTTTGGCAATAAAGTTAGATGATATGAATAAGTGGGTGGCTCCTGTATCAAACAATGTCACAGCAGGAAAAGTAAAAATAAGAGTGATACCTGCTATGACATCGACCTCCTGATCCATGTCATCTACTTCCATAGCAAAGCTTGCCCATTCCTCTGTGGCTGTCCATGACTAGCCCTCAGGTACTGATCCTCCTGGGTAGGTAGTGGTGGTCCTCGCTGAAATCCTCCTGCTGCTGGAGGTCGAGGTGCTCCTGGTCTCATCATTTGCTGAGATGGCTTTGGTGCTGGAAGTGCTAGCCTCTGTGCTGGCGGTAGAAGTGTCGATGCTTGTTGCATAGGACATTCCTTCAATATATGCTGTCCAGAACCACATCTCATACACTGTCCTAGGCGGACTCGATAGTCCCTTGAGATGTGCCCACGTCTCCCACAATAATTGCATTGGGGTTTCTCTGGGATCTGGTACGGTCCTGCTCTGTGTTGGTACTGCTGTTGCTGAGCTAAAAAATGTCTAATAGGTCCTCCTTGTTGTATTCTTGTTGGTCCTGGTTGTGCCCTCAGCTGACTTCCTTTTCCTCTGCTGATGGTTTCTTGCAATCTGGCTTCTGTTAGTAATTCAGCATAAGAGATTCGGAACTGGGAGCTAGTATAGTGTTGGAGCTCTTTAGTCAGTCCACGATGAAACCTCTTAGCCTTGGCCAAGTCATCTGGTATCAGGGCAGTGCCATATTTACTAAGGCGACTAAACTCGGCATCGTACTCGTCAACTGTTATGTTCTCCTGCTCTAGGTGGAGAAACTGATCGTACAAAGCATCTCTGACAGTGTCCGGAAAGTACTTCCTTTCAAAGCACTCCAGGAACTGTTCCTATGTCTGGCATATACCCAGCTGGCGTTCCATGAATTTCCACCAGTGATGAGCATTACCATCTAGAAGCGTCCTTACACCTGTCATCCACAGATCTGCAGGTAACTGTGATGCTTCTAATAACTTCCGAGTGTGAGTGATCCAGTTGGTAGTTTCTTCTGGACTCTCAATGCCTTTGTACGGCCTCGGACCCATCTGTACAAAGTCCTTTACTGAACCAACTCTAGCTTGAGGTACTGGAGCTAGTGCTTGAGCTGGTATAGTAGTCTTTGCAGCCATCCTTTCAAGTGCTGCCAGAAATTCTTGTCTTTGCTCGGCTGCTTGCTGTCTCTGTTCTTGTATCATCATCTGGAAAAATTGGAATAGTTGTGCCTGGCCATCCTGCGGTGTTGATGATACTGGAAGGTTCCCATTAGGTGGAACGGGAAAGTCAGATGGAACTGGATTGTGAATCTGTCCATCTGGCCCTGAAAGTCTAGGATTCGTTGAGGTTCCTCCTTGAGTCTGACCATTGACTCCAGGAGTTGTGTCACCATCAGCGATAGTACATTCTTTCTGCATATCCATCCTTCTGCAGTTGATGTACACAATCGTTTAGACGAAGTATGGGAATCAAACAGGGTACAAGTATTAAATAGGATGTAGAAGTATGAAATACGCTGGAGAGTTGTCCGCGTATAACATAGTTTCAAAGCTAACCGTGTAAAGCAGAGCTCCAAGGAAGTTTGGCGTAAAGTAGAGATTTAAAATCGTTGGCGTAAAACATGGTTCAGAACTTATCCGCGTAAAAGTCTATGCGTAAAAGCTTCACTGCGTAAAGTCTGCGTAGAATATGCGTAAAAGTTCTGCGCGTAAAATCTGAGCGAAACTCTGCGTTCAAAAAATATGTCTGCGTAAAGTATAGCATACTTTGCAGCATAAAGTCGTACGAGAAACTCCTTGTATTCCTCGGATGAATTTGTCAGGCAAATCAGTGAACCTGACATCTGCCAAAAGTACTACACGATGATCGAGAGGATGACTGTGATGATGATTTTGCACAGAGATCCAGGTTGTCGTCTAGTGACACATTCGATACAAGTCATTTTTACGCTTCTAAGAGGAAAAGTTGAGATTTCTGAATACGCCTTCCTATAGAGATTACGCTCAAGATGAGGCAAAATTAGACGCCACGTCAAAAGCTGTTTCTGCACAGGGCTCGAGGCATATCTCTGCATTTAATGTACGAGATTTGGTTCTTAATTGGTCATGACTGGGAAAGCTAACGCTGTGACAAAATATGCTCACCTCACCATCCTTATATTTTACGCCTAATCAGGCTATATTCTACGTTGGTTATCTATTATCCATGAATCCTCAAGTTTACGCTGGGGTAGTTACCTGCGTGGCTTGTATGATAGGTCATACGCAGGATTAGAAAGACTAAGGGAACGTAGGTAGCAGTTTGTCATTACTGCAGCATAAAGTTGGCAGTCTTCTACCTAGTTTGACTTTTTATGCCAACAAGATAGTCAATTGGCTTTTACGCCAACAACAGTCATTCAGCGTAAAGGGTCTGGTCACAGGGTACAGGATTTTGGCGTAAACTCGTTTCTCCAAAACATAGGATAGTTGAAAGGAAGAATAAGGTTTTAGTCAAGTGTGAATGAGATCCTTATACTCTGTTCCTATACGCAGGCTTGTTCGGTACAGTTACGTAACCGAGACAATAGATTCAGGACCTGCATGGGCCACCACCAAAAATATGTCATGCCCCAGTCCCAAAATACGTAGGACTAAGAATACGTAACACGCCCAGCCGTATGTATACGAACTCCAATATATGGAAACCATATACATACGTACGCTGTATATGAATATTCGATCCATCAGTGGTAATATATTGTCACAACAAGTCACACACAATCTATATCTCATCCACAGCACAAATATTCAGTAGAAATAAAGAGATGAAAATATAACTGAATATCCAAGATGTGTAGCAAGTCTGATAGTCGGGTGGAAATAAATCCACTACAAAACGACTATATTGAAGTAGCAACAAAATCTCTAAACAGTGGCAATAAATCACAGATACTCTGAGGGTAAGATCTTCTCAGACTGGTAAGCAGCGTCAGGTCCAGGACCGTACTCCTGAGGATACTCATGCTCGTCCATATCTGAAAAGGGACCAGGTCCTCAGAGGGACGTAACAAGATACATAAAAGCATGCCAATAAGTACTGAAATATAAACATCCACTGGATCGCCTAACCGTCTAAGTGTATGCAGTTTGAGAACAACTTTCCACCAAGTGGGCTATCTGGCTAAAAATATGGGATTGGCGTGACTCTCTCGGAGAATAAGGGACCTTAAAGCATGTCGTCTTTTGAACGACAGAGGCCGCCTGTAATATATAGTGGTCATCATCACCCGTTTCTCCGGTGGAGAATCCGGGCGTACAGGAGAAAAGTGCAAAGGAGCCCAAACGCTTTACTTATTGTTCTTCCCACCCCATGCTCTAAGCATGCCATATCCATGACACGATAAAACCTCTAAATAACTGCCAGGTCTACTAGCATACAAAGTTTCTATCAGCAGTTATCCCTAACGCACGGCACTTACCTACAGGCGGCCAACCCAATACGAAGTCTGGGATCTATATGAGACTCACAACTCGTGTATAACAACTGTGTCACGGCCAATGAATCTACTGATGCTCCATAATACTGGGGTGGTCTCATAAAATAGGTCCAAAATCTACAAAATAAACATCTATATAGGCAAAATTAAACATGCATGTATCAACTGGAATGTAAATAATTATACAGTGGCAAGGTATACTTGCCGAGCAAAAGTCATGTATAGTGCACGTCCAACAGTGTTAAGTTGTAGAAGTGAGGTTTAGGGTTTGGGGTGTATTGCATGGATATATATATAGAGAATAAGAGGCGGTGGGGAAACTTAGTGTTTAAGAAACTACTGATGTTGTTTCTTTCGGTCAAGGAGAGATTAGTAATATTAGTGTTAAGGAGTGGTGGAATGAGAAGCTTACACGTGTGGGAAAGCAAGGCAAAGCAAAGTTGAATTTTGCTTTTGCTGCTGATATTTTCTTCTTCTAATGGTTTGTGGTTTGGGTTTTATGCGCGGTGAAAGGAATTTAAGCGGTGAAGGTTTTTACGCAAGGGTTTGTTTTACGCGCGGTGAAAGGAAGAGTTTACGCGGAGTTTACGCAGAGTTTTGCTACTGCTGCTGTGGATATTTACGCGCGGAGAAATATACGCGGGTTCAGCTATACGGGTTTTTGGTTAAATTTAATAGGGAATTCTATTTTCTATTCTTTTTTCTTATTATTAAAATATATATATATATATATATATATATATATATATATATATATATATTCATATTTATCCATAGAAAATTTCTACAAAAATTATATTGGTGTTGTAAGTCCAGCTAGCAACTGTCCAAAGGGTCTCCTACATGGAATAAATTAGAAAAAATTTATAATGGCTCCATAAATCCCCTAAATGCACAACACCTCAAATAAATATTAAATAAAAATCTATTCTCTTTATTCATAATTACCATAAATAACTAATTAATACGGTTTTCAGAAATGGGGGTTTACAAACGAACCTTGAAATTTACTTATGTGGGAGCGAAAAACAAGCTAATATTTTTATTTTCATTTGAATCTTACAAACTCGATGGAGTCTAAATTTTTTAAACAGAAATTTTCATATAGAACATCAAAGTTTCGATAAATTACAAGAAAAGAAATTTTTTTTTTTTTTTTTTTGTTATGTAAAAGACAAGGAAAAAAATAGGAGCGTTTTTAATTTTTTTTGGTTTTTTAAAATGACAATGAAAATGTCCCTACTATAGGCATTTTTCTCTTAAGATTTTTTTTTTTTTAAAGATTATGAAAAAAAAGAGCACCTATCTCCAACCCTACCCTCCCATTTTCAAGATATTTTTTTCTTTGTTCTTTTGCATAATCTTCAGAAAAATAATAAAAAATCTTAAAAACACCCATAGTGACCTCTTTTTCTTTTACTATTTTTTGTAAAAAAAAAACTTGAAACACCCGATAGTAAGAACGTTTTGGAATGAATAATTTTTTTTCTCACAGACGAAGAAAAATAAATAAATAAAATTGAAAACATCCTTACTGAAGGCGTGTTCGGTTTGATATTATTTTAAAATTTTGAGAGAACTAAAACGTCCTTTTTCTATACTCTTCTTGCAATATTGTCGAACTTTTGAAATACAAAATTTTTCATACTTTATAGAAAAAAAAAAAGTTGTATTTTAAAACCCTTGGATGACAAAGTGGAGGCCTCTATAGTTCCTATATAATTCAAATGAGTATAAAATAATATATGATTAATAAAAATAAGTGGAGACGGCTATCCACACTGCGTACTACTTAGATCCGCCACTGGCGATTGGCATGGTTTGAATGGATCATTATGCTTGCTCTCTAGACCGATCTCTGGTCCTCTATATAAACACTATGTATCGATCCATAGGTAGAGCAAATATGGGAAGCATGCATTTAGTCTCTCTAGTCTGTGACCCAATTAAAATGCGTCATCCTCTCTTCTTCCCACTCGTCATTCTCCTCCTCTCCATGTCCAACTCTCTACTGCTTACTGCTACTGCGTCACGCCCACTTTCCAATGATGTTGTTAATGCTGAGCACTACTTTGACGGTACCGTTTCCACCCAAGCTCAAGCTGCTGCTATCGTTGCCATGAGTCCCTATTCTCGTCAATATCCAGATGGTGTGTGTACACGTTTGTGTTGGTTTGTTCCTCCATATTGTTGCCATGACTAAGGTGTTCGAGTTGGTGAGAATAATGATCGACGACGGAGCCAGCCAAATGAGCTATCACCGCGAGCGCGCGATCTATATATCTAAATATATATTTGCTTGCTTGCTTAATTTTCTCTTTTGTTGTCTTGGCATGTATAATATGCCCCTGAATAAAATGGTGCTCGGTTCTTCTTTTTTATTTGCTTAATGGTTGATCTCTTAATTAATTTGCTAGTTTGGATGACTCTTTATTTGCTTCTAGTTTTTAGTGGAAGTGTACTGACACATATTGCAGGAAGAGAACTAGAAAAGTTGAAAGTCTGGTCGATGACCATCATTTTGTTTCGTTGACGATTCCAATTCAAGACAAGACAAATAAACATGTGGCAGTGATCGATGAGTTTTTATCGGTCGGATGCTCCAAAAACTCGAAAACGGATTGTCCAGCACTCTTTTGTTGTGGCACGTGGCTTAAGAGAGACCGGGAACGCTCTGGATCTATCTCTATATGGATGCTGTCCAAATAATGGTTTGGGGGTCCTTTTTTTCATATATATGAAAGTTTTGAAGAAGAAAATCAGGTTTAGTCCTCGTAGCTCGGTAATACTTGTACAAGGAGCACCTCTACGCGGAACTGATCGTGGGTTCTATAATGACGTCCCACTAAGAACGGACAGAGAAATTTAAGAGAGGAAGTTCGATCTCAAATATAAACAAAGTCAAAATTAAAATTAGCATGCAGAATATGAGCCTATGCCATCTTGTTGGACACATGACTAAATCTGCATATGCGTCCCTTGACCAAATGCATGAAACTTGAACGAAAGAATTTTCTCTAAGCTCCTGATTCAATGCGGCCCAAACACTACAAAAATACATAGTTTTAGCGACGTTAAAATGCCTATTTCCGTCGCTATTTTAATATAGCGACGGATTAGCGACGAAAATTTGACGTCACTAATTTAAGTGTTGATGTCAGATTTTCGTCGCTAATCCGCCGACATGGCGATGAACTTAGCGACGAAATTTCAGCGACGGGTTAGTGACGGAATATTTACGTCGTTTTATTTGGTGACAGATTAGCGACGAATTGGAGACCAAAATTGTGAGCCCATTTTTACCAAAAATTTTATAAGCTTACCGACGGAATTTTTGTCGCTAAAGACGACGGACATAGCGACGGATATAGCGACTATGTCTGATACCAAAATTTTTATATTTTTTGGTATCAAACATATTTAGCGACGGATTTTCTGTCGCTAATCCGTCGCTAAAGCGTCGCATATTCGTCGTTGACCTGAAATTTTCTAGTTTTTCGTCGTTAATCCGAACATAAATATTTTTTACATAATAGAATCACTTACTTTCTGCTCCTGTAACATTATACAAAATTAAATCACTTATACACAAATACATCAAAAAACATCTAATACAATGAAACACATCAAATACAATAGAACTTAAATATAAATCATACACTACCATAATCCAAACATATATAGTTATACACAAATACATCCAACAAATTGTCAAATTATCAAGAAAACAAAATTACACATCAAGTCGACGGTGGAGGCGGAGGCGACGGCGGTTGTCGGGTAGCCATGTACTGCGCCATAACTGCAGCGATGATCTGTTGTAGATCCTCAGAAACGACAGGCGGAGCAACAGGAGGAGCCGGAGGAGCCATCGGAGGAGATGGAGTGACTGGAGTAGCAGGAGGAGCAGGAGCCGCAGGAGGAGCAGGAGCTGCTGGATCACGACACTCTTTCAGTTGTGTTAAACTGCCTATGTACCTCTAACAGAGTCGTCGTACGTGATCTGCTCTAAACTCATAGCACCAGGAGGAACGGGATCTGATGGAGCTAAAGGAGCCGTCGGAGGAGCTCTGGAAAGAACCGATGGCTGGGATGCCAACGATCCAGTCCCGTACAAGCTGCCGTATTTTTCTCTACCAACAGTTTGTACCCACCGATCATTTCTCTCAGTCGGCGTACTGCTCTAAGTCTCACCCTCCAATGTCTCATACGTCTCCTATATTTATTTATGTAAATAGGTTTAGATATCGTAGGTTAGGATTAATTTTTTTATTGGTTACAACTAAGGTTAGGTTTAGAGTTAAGTTTAGATATCGTATGTTAGGTTTAGAGTTAAGGTTTTAGGATATCATAGGTAACAATATTGAAGTTAAGGTTAGATTTTTAGGATAAACAAATATAGTTAAATTATAAAAAAGAATGTAATTAAATTTCGTTGACAAAATTTTATAAACACAACTTACGTATGCTTTTGCTGCCCGCTCATCTACGAGCTTCCCATCCTTCTTCCTTTTGTGCGTCCGCTGGAAGATTGCGGGGAAGTCGACGGTCTTTGGATCTCCCCCGGCTATGATGGCCTCTTCGCACTGTTAAAATTAAGTAATTAATTAATAAAAAAATTACCAAAAATCGATTTAGCAAAAAATTATAATACTGACCATTCGTCGAAAATGCTCGGCGGTCGGAATGGATCCACCCGTGTGGAGACCACCCTTAGCACGGGACGCTCTTGCCTTCTCGCACTTGGCCTTATAGGTCGGTGTCTCCATCTTCTCCTTCATCTTCTCCCAGAACTCCTCCTTGAACCACTCCTTGCGAAGATCCCCTGAATGTGACGCCAGCGCCTTCTGATCATTGATCATATCCCTGAACATTTTGCTGGCGACGATCTTGTAGCACTTTAGGATCGTAAACTCTCTATGATCCGGCCACCAGTACTTCTTCTGCAAATTCGAAAAATATTTTTTAACATTTTAATCTTAAAATTATATATTATTCTAAATAAAAAAATTATACATACCCGCAGCATATCCAACCAAATGAAGCGTTGATCCAGCGGGATGTCACTGAAGTTGATATAAGGGCCATGCAAGTTCTCCCGCATGACGTCCCCAAGATCATTTTCAGCCTTGGTCGGGAAGAACCTGAAATAAGTAAACAATATACAATTAGAATAAAAATGAATAAATAAATAAATGTGTGAATTGATAATAAGTACTTACGTCGCTCCATCGGCCCACAGCTCAGGACGATCGATATTGGCTGGCCGCTCTGGTAGAGTAGGGGGGTCTGCAAATCCTGGACGACGAACATATACTCCGTGCTCCACCAGGAGGCCTGGATATGGATTTTCTCCGGTAGGAGCAACTAGTGGAGTAGTCGGTGTACTAATAGTCGCAGTAGTCGTAGGAGTATTGGTAGGGGTAGAAGCTGAGGGAAGCTCGGGAGATGGAGTAGCTCCCCCTACCGATGAACGAGTACATGGCGGGGATAAACCATTCTCGACATCTATGAACTCGTCCTCTGATGGTCGTGTGCGACCTGCATCCAGAGTAGCTGGAGGATGTTGGGAAGACGATCCTTTATGAACATGTCGTCGTGATCGTCCTCGTCCCGCCATAGGTAAATCTGACAGTAAATAATATATGGTGTTATGAAACAAATAAAAATAGTGACATCAAGACATCATAAAGTAATGGATGGTGTGGCGAAACAAAAAAATACTAGTGTGATGATGAAATAAATAATAACCGTGTCATTAAATAAATAAATAATCTAAGATAATACATATGTGTGTACGTACTAATCTTCTTCATCTTCTGAATCGTCTTCCGAATCATTTTCTGAATCGTCTTCATCTTCATTTTCATCTTCGTCTTCTTCATTTTCTTCTTCTTCTTCATTTTCATTTTCACTTTCACTATCACCTTCATCATCAAATTTTTGTTCCTCGTTCGATACCTCCATATCAGAGTCCTCCTTTATATGAGGTAAATATTCTATGCCAATCTCTTCATTAACTCTACCATTCTCTACGGTAATATCAATCTCCATACCATCAACACCGACCAAACTCATATATGTAGGTTGAGGCATGACCACCCCATCCTCCTGGTATGCTAGATCTCCAATATTATATGTGTTTCTAGCTTTAGTTTTGCATACATCCCACCAATCCTTTTTATTGTGTCGTCGACTAGGATAGCTCGTATAATACACTTGAACCGTTTGACTAGCCAACACAAATGCTTCGAAACCTACATATCTTTTTTTATAATTTATATCAACAAACCCAAATTGGTTGTCAATTTTTCATCCTTGCTTGGGTATTGTGTCGAACCAATCACATTTAAACAACACAATTTTTATCTCATAAGAGTATTCCAGCTCCACGACATCTCTTAGTACACCGTAATAGTCAAATTCTGGATCCTCATCGTAGACTGAACCCCTCACACATACTCCAGAATTCTTTGTATAATTAGCCTCCTCATCGACAAATAATTGATTAATAGGCTTATCGGTGGTTCTAAATTTGAAGCCATTGATGGTGTATCCATCCGAACACTTTGCCCTCTTTCTTGTCCGATAGCTAATGCTTGAAGTCGTTCGTTCTGTAACTCTGTACCAGGATGAAAAATCTGAAACATCACGTATCATATAAACATTAGACAAAGATTGATCGGAATGCTAAATTTAGAATGCTTAATGTTTAGGATCCGTACATAATTATGGAACCACGACAGAAATTTTGTATCAACCTCTCTAGTAAGATCATCATCATTAATAGTAGGTCTCTCCATTTTTACCTCAGCTCTAAAAGTACTATGATAGTAAGGATAATAGTTAGAGCACTTTTTTTTTCAAGCATATACATAATTAAAATATGTAGCAAAGATGTGTCGCTTACTTCTCAATATCTATCATCTCCTCAAAACCACTATTTAATAATATATACCGATGAGTGGCTTCAAACTTATCGTCTTCCAACCACCATACTTTAGTAGCACTTGTAGGCTTGCCTCCCAAATTGAAGATAGTGCAGATTACACTATTCGTTTCATCAACCCCACCGTCATAATTTCTTGGGGCTCTATTACGATTTGTTCTAACATGAGTATCAAAGTAGATAGAGCAGAAGTTTGAAACCTCCTTAATGATATATGCTTCGCTTATCGAAGCTTCTACATGAGCCTTATTGTCCACTTTCTTCTTTAGGTGATGTAGATACCTATAGATAATATATTGAATATTAGAATATTTTAGTAAAGAAATTAATAGTACAAACTAATCAATTTATACCTCTCAAATGGATACATCCATCGATAATGGACGGGTGCACCGATACGTGCTTCATATTCAAGATGAATCGACAAATGCTCCATACTTTCAAAAAATGGGAGGTAGAACCCTTTCTAACTTGCACAATGTCAATACAATTTTCTCCTCAAGTTCTATTAAATGTTGTACCATCAACTTGCTTGAACACAAATCTCTAAAGAATATAAAAAATTCGGCCAGCGGAGTCCATACTTGATGAGGCAACTTCTCTCTCAGAGCAATAGGTAGTAACCTCTCCATAAACACATGGCAATCATGACTCTTCATTCCTGTCAGCTTGCGTTCGTTGAGATCGACACATCTTGCCAGATTTGACACGTAGCCGTCAAGAAATCTCAACTTTGAAATCCAGTTGCATATTATCAACTTTTTTCCCTACTCAATATAAATAACGCTGGAGGCTTGACCCAATTACCGTTTGTACTTCGTTTTAGGTGCAAATCTGAAAGCCTGCAAATAATTTTCAAGTCATTTCTTGTTTTAAAATTGTCTTTTATTTTTTTCTTGATATCCATCACCGTATTGAAGATGTTGTCGAATACATTTTTTTCGATATTCATAACATCAAGATTTTGTCTTATGAGATTGTCCTTCCAAAAGGTAAATACCAAAACATACTCCGTTTCGTCTAATTATGTCTATGTTTGAACCCTTCGAAGTGAAGGGCCGATATCGGATCTTCCATCACAGTCGGCAATTCTTCTAGACTTTTTATATTCAGGGGAACATGGAGGGTGCTCCTTGGCATGGTTTAAGTACCAAACAGCCGAAACTACCAAAATGAACGGATTCAAAACCACAAAAACCACACGAACCCCCCTAAACTGTCGAAATTGATACTCATAGGAAGGGTCCAAAACTGATACTGAGAACCTTGCTGCTTGGTTGAACTTAACTACATAACGGAAAGCTAGGTTTTATGCATGACTCTCTCATGCTCATAGCTACTTTGGGTAGGAATTTAACACGAACATAGAGGGTCATCAAGTATAAAAGCTTTCAATTCTTTTATGGAGCCTTTCTTTGCTACATATTTGACCCATTCTGATTGGAGAAGGGTTGGATGATTATGAAGCAGCATAACTATTGGTATTCTGATTTTAGGCACCGGTTACCGTTGTATGTGAAAACACTATGAAAAATGCATATGAGACAATACTAGTTAATATTTTTCCAATATATACGACTCTAATCATATCAATAGATTACCCTATTTTGCAGATTTATCAAGGACATGAAGAATTATCTTATTTCTATATATCAAGCAGAATACTTTATTGAGTGCTGGAGTGAGCCTTAAGGTATTTATAAATAGGTTTTTTTGTAAAACCACCTTTCAATCAGAAGTATGTCCTGTAAGTTACAAACAGTACCTCTGTACGGGAAGGGAAAACTGCACAGGTATGTGGTTTTTTTGTTTGACGATGATTAGTGATGTGACTATAAGGCTTCAGTCTAGCCTTCTATATTGGGTACCTTAGCCCAAGGACTCCCCCCCCCCCCCCCCACGCACCCAACCCAAACCCACCCACCCCATCCCTTCTAAAAATTTGTGGGTCCGTCCCTACCCTGTTCCACGAAGACTTATGGACTCTATTTTTCTTATCTCTAGTATCTAGTTAGCTTCCATGACATATTAGATTTTTATGAATGCATGTGTTCAATTTATGAAACTGTGTTAAATCTATCATTTCCCTGTTCTTCTTATGTTTACATCATTAGTAGAATTATCGCATCTTTTCTTCTTTCAGATATACTTGATGGTACATCTTTTGTTGTACCAGCAGGGGGCAGTGTTGCTATAGTTGGAACCAGTGGCAGTGGTAAACTCTAAAATCTAAAGTTTTTTATTTATGAAGTTATAATGAACAATGTAGTTTCTTCTTTTGTCATTCCCATATTTGATATTTCTTAGTATCTTTCTGTATATGGTTTTATCTTTTACTGGGAGATTCAGAATTGTTCTGCAAATGGAACTGTTGATATGGTATGTTGGGTGTCATATTTAAGTATAGTATAAGCACATGGGAATATCCTGAGGACATATTTGGGATGCCAGAATATGTCACAGGATATTCCATTATGAGATTATTGTCATAATGATTGAGATCATTGTATTAATGACTGTAAGGCTATATAATGCCAATGAGACAATCAATAAAATCATCAACTAATTTCAACATGGTATCAGAGCCAAGTTTCCACAAACCCTAGCCGTCACCAAGCTTCCACAAACCCACAGGAGGATTTTCTAGATCTCCTCCACCGAACTCTTCCACGCCCCCCTCCCTTCTCGCCTCGTCTACCCCCCTCCCTTCAAAAAAAAAAAAAAAAAAAAAAAAAAAATCTTCACGGCTGCTGCGACTGCTGCTGCTGCGACGGCGGCTGTGACATGCGTGCTGCCGCCTCCTCCACACCAGCACTAGACATCGCCTAATAGGGATGCCTAGATCTGGAAAAAGGGGGGACATGTTCGGATCTAGGAGCGGACGACGAGGACGAGCGTGAGTCGTGGAGCGGACGTGACGTGATTGGATAGACGAAGCATCGATGGAGGAGATCATCAAGAAGCTAGATTCTGCAGAGGTGGCGACGTTGATGAAGTTGTTGATGATGTCGGCTGGTGAGAACACGACACGAACGTCGCCGGAGTTGAAGCTTCCCTCCATCGATCTGAAATTAGATGGATCAGCCACCTATCTGAGTTGGTCACGGCGGGTGAGAAGAACCCTCGCAGGAAAAAACATGGAGGGGTTCCTGACGGGCGAGACGACAGAGCCGGACGAGGGCTCGACAGGACGCAATGAGTGGAAGTCCACTCATATGGTGATCTACATCTGGCTTCTCAACTCCTTAGTCCAGTCTATTGCCGCCACAGTAGACGGTATTGAGATGGTGAAAGATGTGTGGGAGAAGTTGAGAAGGACCTATGATGGTGTGGGGAACAACTTACGGGTCTTCCAGATAAAGGGGGAGATTGATGACACCGTACAGGGAGAGATGACGGTGCAGGAGTATGCCACGGAGTTGGAGCGTCTGTGGTTGGATTATGATCACTCCTCAGATCGGACGAGCTGCGGGGACCCTAAGTGTAAGGAGAGACAGGTGTGTCTGCAGGAGAGGACGATGAAGTTTCTCAAAGGGCTGACTGCAGCTTTCGCACAGAGGACGGCCCTACTTCTAGCCCAACCAAAGATCCCTAGCCTTGAGGAGGCTATCTCAGCCATGATCCAGGAGGAGACACGCATCAGGCTGCAAGCAGGGACATGTGGTCCCCCCGAAGTAAAGTCAGCACTAGCGATCACCAGCTCAGGTAACACACGATCTAAGGGAGAACCCTGGCAGGATAACCGGCAGTGCTACAACTGTGGGGAGATGGGTCATCATCGGTATGCTTGTACCAAACCACCTAGGGAGGGAGACTCAGGTAGTGGACGAGGACCGTTCGGCGGACGAGGATATAATGGAGGACGTGGTCGTGGTCGAGGGGGTAGACGAGGCGGCCGAGGAGGTTATCGAGCAAACCTCTTGATATCAGAAGGGAACGGAGAAGCTGATGGCACCATTACTGTGGAGGACCAGGCACTGGGAGACATGAGGAGTAGAACAGAGGAGGCGTCCACCTCATTCTTTGTTAGGGGCAACGCTGCCATATATGCCCATCCATTAGAAGGTACTGACGAATCACTTGCCCTTGCGTCTATCTCTTCCCTTAAATCATCAGACTGGATTATCGACTCGGGAGCATCTCGACATGTGACTGGGAATGCTAGTGAGTTTTCTTCCTACACTCACCTAGCATCAGCAGACAGCATTCAGACAGCTGATGGCACTTTCCAGCCAGTGGTCGGTAAGGGTACTGTTAATTGTACAGGTTCAGTAAGATTATCCAATGTTTTACATGCTCCATCCTTTCCAGTCAGTCTCTTGTCCATTAGTTCTATAATCCTCCAACTTAAATGCATTGTTTCTTTTGATATTCCTAAGGTGACCTTCCAGGAGAAAGGGACAGGACGAAGACTTGGGACTGGCACTTGGCATGAGGGACTGTGGTACCTAGATCGAGAAGGACTGGACTCAGCATTGGTATCTATGGCAGAGAAGGCTGGCATGGAAGGACTGCAGCAGAGGACTGAGGATACCTTGATGCTCCATCATCGGAGGATGGGACATTCTTCCTTTGATACTCTAAGTAAGTTATATCCAGAGATTTATGCAAAAACAAAAAAAGAGAAATTAGTATGTGATGCGTGCGAGTTAGGAAAACTTACTAGGAGCTCATATGTTGGCACGGGTCATAGGAGCACTTTTGCTTTTGAGGTAGTACATTCTGATGTCTGGGGTCCATGTGCTACTAACACTATGAATGGTTATAAGTACTTTGTTTCTTTCATTGAGTGTGCCTCTCGTGTTACCTGGTTATATTTGATGAAAAATAAGAATGATGTACCTGCTTGTTTTCGGGATTTCCATAAGCATGTCCAGACTCAGTACAAAGCAGTTGTGAAGGTACTGAGGTCTGACAATGGAACGGAGTATACCAACAGGACGCTTGCAGAATACTTGTCAGCACACGGAATACAGCATCAGACCACCTGTGCATACACACCAGCACAAAATGGAGTTGCAGAAAGGAAAAACAGACACCTTCTGGAGGTCGCAAGAAGTATGATGATCGACATGAATGTCCCACAGAGTCTGTGGGGGCATGCAGTGTTGACAGCAGCTCAACTCATCAACAGGATGCCCTCGAAGGTCCTCGGATGGAAGTCCCCATGTGAGGTATTGCAAGGCAATAATAGTGGGATACTCCCACTGAAGGTGTTTGGGTGTGTGTGTTTTGTGAAGGACAACAGGCCATCAGTTGGGAAACTTGACCCTAGAGCGGTCAAATGCATCTTCGTAGGCTACTCGGCGACCCAGAAGGGGTATGTGTGCTGGAGTCCAGTAGAGAAGAAGAAGTTTGTCAGTATGGATGTCCACTTTCGGGAGCATGAGCCATACTACCACCAGGACGGAACTTCACACAACACGCCTAATACTGCCAGTATTAGGCGAGAGGGGGAGATGGAGAACTTTGTAGTAACCGATTTAGAAGTTTGGCATGGAGGCACGGAGAAGGGACAAGAAGGTGAAGGTGTTAGGCCTACGGCTCAGGGAGAGTTACTTACCTACAGCAGGAGAGAGAAGCAAACTGCAGGACCAGTACCGACAGTGCCAGTGCCAAGTCCTTTGCCTGCGTTCGTCCCAACTCCTGAGGCACCGACACCAACCCCCCTTCAGGTGATACCCCCTCCTTCACAAAATATCATTCCTCCTACTTCTACTCCTCCCACACCACTATCTGTACGGAGGACCACTCGCAGCAATGCAGAAAATCCTCCAAACAAATATGGTTGGGATATTGCTCAGTTTGTTTCTTATGACCATATCTCTTCTTCTTATGGAGCATTTATAGCATCTTTGGATAGTATTACTGTACCTAACAATTGGCAGGTTGCCAAGAACGATCCAAAGTGGAAAGCGGCAATGCACGAGGAGTTGGGAGCTCTGGAGAAGAACCACACTTGGGAGCTTGTGAGACTGCCAGAGGGGAAGAGAGCAGTTGGATGCAAGTGGGTCTTTACCGTGAAGCAGAACCCAGATGGACAGGTTGAGCGCTACAAAGCTCGACTAGTAGCCAAAGGATACAGTCAGACGTACGGCATCGACTATGACGAGACCTTTGCACCAGTTGCAAAGATGAGCACTGTCAGGACTTTGATTTCTCTGGCAGCGAATGGTGGATGGAAGCTACACCAACTGGATGTGAAGAATACGTTTCTTCACGGAGATCTAGTGGAGGAGGTGTACATGGAGATACCACCAGGATTTGGCACCAATCAGACAGTAGGCAAGATCTGCAGGTTGAAGAAGTCCCTTTATGGACTGAAGCAGTCTCCTCGAGCGTGGTTTGACAGATTCAGAAGAGCGATGATAGGGATGGGATATCAGCAGATCGATGCGGATCATACTGTGTTCTTCCGTCGGAGTGGAGGCCACATCACCATGCTTGCGGTGTATGTGGACGATATGATTATCACAGGAGATGATGAGCAGGAGATCGCCCAACTCAAAGGAAAGCTTGGCAAGGAATTCGAGGTGAAGGATCTCGGCCTTCTTCGGTACTTCCTTGGGATTGAGATTGCTCGAGAAGCAGAGGGGATTGTTCTCTCTCAAAGGAAGTATGCACTGGACCTTCTCACAGAAACTGGGATGTTGGGGTGCAAACCTGCAGCGACACCAATAGATCAGAGGTTCAAGATTGATGCTGAGGCTGGAGAACCAGTTGATCGGGACAGATACCAGAGACTGGTTGGCAAGTTGATCTATTTGAGCCACACACGTCCTGATATCTGCTTTGCAGTAAGTGTGGTGAGCCGCTACATGCATGACCCACGGAAGGGTCATATGGATGCAGTGTACCAGATTCTGAGGTACCTGAAAGGTGCTCCCGGGAAGGGACTAATATTCAGGAAGAACAATCACGTGAGCATCGAGGGCTACTGTGATTCTGACTGGGCTAGTTGTGCTGATGACAGGAGGTCTACCTCAGGATATTGCATATTTGTAGGAGGTAACTTGGTCTCCTGGAGGAGTAAGAAGCAGTCTGTGGTGGCCAGATCGACAGCTGAAGCAGAGTACAGAGCTATGGTCTTGGGAGTTGCAGAGCTGCTATGGTTGAAGAATATGCTGGTGGAGCTGAAGCTGGATCAAGGAGCCAAGATGAAGCTGTGGTGTGACAATCAGTCAGCTATTAGTATCGCCAACAATCCAGTACAGCATGACAGGACCAAACACATCGAGATTGATAGATTCTTCATCAAAGAGAAGTTGGATAGTGGATTACTGGAGCTTGGCCATGTTCCAACCAGGGATCAAGTAGCAGATGGACTAACCAAGGGACTCGCCTCAGTGAGCATGATTAGAGGATGTGACAAGATGGGCTTAGTGAATATCTTTCACCCATCTTGAGGGGGAGTGTTGATATGGTATGTTGGGTGTCATATTTAAGTATAGTATAAGCACATGGGAATATCCTGAGGACATATTTGGGATGCCAGAATATGTCACAGGATATTCCATTATGAGATTATTGTCATAATGATTGAGATCATTGTATTAATGACTGTAAGGCTATATAATGCCAATGAGACAATCAATAAAATCATCAACTAATTTCAACAGGAACATCTAAAGGAAAGTCTACTAGACGCATCCCCTTTTAGCTTCAATGATTACAGTTTTTTTTTTTTTTTTTGATGTTTTTACGTCCTTGAATTATTTTTTATGCAGTAGTCTGGAATCACATACTTCAAAAGTACCAACATCAAATCCTTTATCCCAAACTTTTGGGTTTGGCTATTTGTCCTACCAGCTTCTTTAACTAGTATCTTATTGCTCTTTACTGGAGCATCTATTGGTCTGCGTTGAACATGTCCAAACTTACGCTCATTTCTAATCCTATCTTTTAAGTACCAAGATCGATAAAATTTATATTTTGAAGAATCCGCTTATTGCATTATAGTTATCAAGATGATAATTGAAGAAAACATCCAAGTATCTATCATTATGAATTTCACTACTGTTTTCTGACCAAGTGTCTCACACATTTGGATTTGCTGTCCTCCCACAATTTGATTGTTTGATCACGACATACATACTTGTGCAGGAAAATCAACGATTCTGAGACTGCTTTTCAGGTTTTTTGACTCTGACTCTGGAGCAGTAAGTATCAAATCCTTTTTTTCCCATTTCATTTGAATGTTGGTAGCAATAAGTTGTTATTGCATATTCATTTGAGCTTTAATTCGTTGTGTCCATGGTCCTGGAACCTGGAATGTTGACTTTCATGGTTCTATCTTTCTTCACTGTAGTGTACTTTACATATGTTCTTTATTCAAGAGTTGGAAAAAGCCATGCCGCTTCTGTGATGATTTTGTACCATAAAACTAGTTTTGATCTTCATTATTTGAATAGCATTTTGATCTTCATTCTCCATTATGTTTAGGTGCAAAAGGTTAAAGACGAGCTTTGTGGGGTTTATAGTCATCTTGATATTGCAAATGGGAATTTTGTTCCTTTTTACTCATTGGCATAGTCAGAGAGATGAATGCAAATCCTATAGCATATTGTATCATCTTACCTAGTCGAGGGGAATTTGGAGGATGCTCTTTGGTTGCATGAGCTTAAGCTGCATATCCAAAAGGTAGGTCTAGCTACCTGCCAACTGGCTGCCTAGATTTTATGGCATGACCTTATCATGCTCATAACTACCTTGGCTAGGAATTTAGTACCAAAGTGAGGGTTGATCAACAGTCGTTTATACAACTTTGTCAAATCCTTTAGGCTAATTTGCACTTAAATACCTTAAAGTATCACGTTTCTGCAATAAATACCCTATACTATTTTAATAGGCACTTAAATACCATGAACTTTCAGTTTGCACATAAATACCATGAACTTACATTATCTTGCAGTTAGATATTAACAGTTGTTGTGAAAGATGATTCTGCCCTTCTAGTTTCATTATCTTCCTTTATCCCTAACCTACGTGTCCCCACAAATGGTTGTACAACTCCGTTCCTCCCCTCCCCCACCACCCGTAAGTTCCGCTCCCCCACTACCCATAGGGCGCCGTTGCACTGTCTTCCTCCCTACTCTAATCCTATGATCCTACCACAATGGTCTTCCTATTATCTTCAATGTAAGTTCTAATATTATTAATTTGCAGCAACTGCTATGGAGTTAAATTGTTTGTGAAAATGACTACTTGGACTTCATTAGTGAAGAATGATCATCAATTAATGGTGGTCAGCAGATAGAGTGGTCTCATGGGCAGCTCTAATTGAATCTTCACTCTATAGAGTCTATACTTGTAGATAGAGATCAAGAAGTCTAACATGTCTTTCCCCTGTTTCAAATTCAGGACTAACTTGATTTGCTTTGAAGGAGGTAGCCTCAGTCACTGAACCGATGTTTGGGTTAACATCAGCTTGATAATCACCATTAGTGGTCTCATTTTCTTTGTCTATAAGTGTATAAGAGGAACTCCCCTGCACGTCTTCTGAATTTATACTTATGGCACCATCATTTGTAGAGGAACTTGTGATTTCAATCTCATTCTCAGTAACTGGAACTGCTCCCGCTATTTCAATATCAGTTACTCTTTTATCTGCATGAGCGAGCCTAGAAGGAGCAATATCTATTAATACTGTAAAAATTGGATCACAGCAATCAATACCTGGATCCCATATGGTTGTCACCAACTTCTCTTTAGTCGATTCATTGCGCAAGACCCCTGGTGCCATCCACTCAGGTGTTCCAGCAGTGGCTTTGGATGATAAGAATGTACTATGCTTTAAGTGTGAAAGCCCGAAATCACAAACCGTAACAGTCCAGTTCTTATCAACTAACAAATTATGAGACTTCAGATCCCGGTGAGTAATTGTTAGCGTGCCTTTAGCTTGCCACCTGCAGTTATAAGCATGCCCATCTTCTTCAGACCTATTTTTTTCACCAAGGTATGATTCACTTTAGAATGCACAGGTGAACCATGGATGGAAACTCTAAAATCTCCCTCAAGTATTGCTTCCCCTGTGCCTTCATCTGAGCCACCTGGATCCCATACATCTGGATAATGGTTCATTATAGTAGTAGCAGCATTGTCAAATTCATCATACTGTAAATACAGATATGTTAGCTCCTTTCAATGCTGTTGTTCATCACAAGCCCAGATAAACTTAGGGAGGTTGAGTCGAGTTGAGAAGAGCCTGACAATATCTAGCATACAAGACTCCCAACTCTGTGAATATACCCATGTGTGCTTGTTCCAAACCGAGACCACTCTCCATAAGAGAGATCAGCTCACTGAAGCATCCTCTAATCTGATAACAATCACTGACCTCTTCTAAGTCATCCACCTGCACAATAGCATTCGAACCACATATTTGTGCCAGGCGGAACTCCTCAGCATCTACACAAGCAAAACAGACCTCCTTCCATGTTTTTGAGCTGTTTGCTTTACGAGCTGCATCAACTGCACAATGTTTTGTTGTTAACATGACGTCAGAGGATGAAACTCAAAAGGCGCCACTCTTTTCATACATTTGGTTGATTAAAGTTGATGTGAAACATTCACTTCTTAAATAAAAGAGAAATTACCCTTTTGAGTTTCATCACTCAGCTTTATTGGAGAAATGTCTATACTATCTATATATTTATATAATATATTATTTGTAAAACATTTGCCAAAGTTCCTGAACATAAAGTCGAATTTTTTTTCAACCTTGCCAAACTTTTACTGAATGCTGAACTCGTGACTGCAGAGAGAAGTAGGAAAAAACAATGTCTACATAATGATTCGGTTGTGTCGAATACTGACTTGCTATACTATGTCAATTATTGACACACTATTTGTTGAAGTTGTATATCTATATATTCATAACATTCATCCATCTTCAAATTATTCTTTCTGAATGTATATTGCTAGAGTACTTTGTCTAAATGTAAATTAATAAACAATGTCCAATGTGGGTGGATAATTCAATAGTGTTAAATATTATTCCATTCAAAACTAACAAAGAACAACACATAATACATAAATTTATGCCTAAATTTATCAACTATATTTTTAATAAAATTTTATTAATTTTTGTCTTTCCAAAAACGAGAACTCTGAAACTCCGATCCAAAATTGCCAAATTGCTTATACCGAAGCTCATAAGAAGGGTTCGATGCCAATACTGATACTGACCCATTGAACCTTGCTCCTTTTGTTCTAATTATAACTATTTTCTTTCAAAGTGGCCCAGTTTGCATGAAGAAATTAAGTGGTTATACTTACACCTGTGAATCTAAATTCATGTTATTATGCAAACACCATTCATGAATCACTAGAGGGAGGCTTTACAATTTACCCGTAATCTAGCTTTTATGGGAGGATATGGTATAACATAGGTGGAAGTTTATACGTGCATTGAAAAGCTTAGTTTTATCTGCAGTTAAGTGGTGGGGAGAAGCAGCGTGTATCACTTGCTCGTGCTTTCTTGAAGGCACCTTCTATTCTATGAGAAATTTGATTTCTCAACTTGCAGATTACTTTATTTGTTGTTTATGCTATGTAATCTGTAGTGCTTGTTGGAAACAATTTCTTCAGCAGCAACTGAAATAACATTTTTATTGGCTTCATATAGATTATTGATTCTAGTAAATTACGTAGGATGCTAAAAGGAAGAAACCTGTTCCATTTATTCAGATCCCTTTTGTTCTCTTGGACCTCAAATCATATAGATAGGGCCTGAAGGTCAGTTGGGCCATGGAAAAAGGCAGGTATGTTCAAGAGGACTGAAGCCAAGACATTCCAAGACCCTTGGGGAAAGAGAGGAAATATATCCGTGATCTGTTGCGACGAGCTAGTGATACATCAGATGGATATTAAAACAGCACTCCTAAATAGAGAGTTCACCGAAGAGATTTACATGCAACAGTCGGAAGGATTTGTCGTCAAGGGACTTTAAGACAAATTATGCAAGTTGGTAAAATCACTGTACGGTCTGAAACAAGCTCCCAAGGTGTGGCATGAAAAGTTTGATAAAGTTATCAGATCAAACTGCTACAGGGTCAGTGAGATGGATTAGTATGTTTACACAAAGTTCGCTGGTGGAAGAGGAGTCATAGTTTGTCTTTGTTGACGTATGTATGGACTTTTAGTCCCACATGGAGTAGAATAGTATAGAGAGGGGTTGGCCTCTCCTATAAATATGTAGCTCCACCACAATAATAAATAAGTCAAGAATTAAACCATATTTCGATTTGGTATCAGAGCCAGGTCCATCCAAAACCTAACCCCACCCCACCCCTCACATCACCCTCGGCCGTGCGTCGTCCCTTGGCCCTGCGCCGCCGGCTCTTCGGCAGTGCGCCGCCCCACGGCCCCGCGCCACCGGCTCATCGGCCGTGCGCCGCTCCACGGCCCCGAGCCACCGGCTCATCGGCCTGCTGCGCTGCAGCAACTGCTGCTTCTACAGTTGCTCATGTTGTCGCTGCGATCCCAGCGACCTCAATCTCGTCGGCCTCCGACCCCGACGACCTTCTCCGCTGCTACTGTTGGAGCGAGGTATATCAGTAAGAGAACTTTTTTCTGAACTCCTGATCTCGACTACAACTGTCGTCTCATGAGGTCATGCGGCCTCGGGTCGAAGCCTTGCAAGGGATATGAGCAGCGGTTCTCAGGAACACAGCTGCCGCTAAAGGAAGAACATTAGAAGAAGAGAGGACGGAGATCATAGGCAGAAACGACCTAGATCTTCCACAACCTTGCTTATGGAAGAGGACAAGGAGAAGACGATGGAGACGATCTACGGCAAGCTGACTGCCTAAGAGATGAAGGCTTTGGTAGACGATCTCTTCTCCAAGAGGCTGATCGAGACTAACTCCCGTGCTGCACACGCGGATGTGGATCCTTCACCATACAAAATGGAAAAGTTGGAGAAACTGGAGATAAAGTTGAAGAGTACTTCTAACTACTTGAAGTGGTCGCGTCAGGCGATGCGAACTCTGAAGACAAGAGGCTTGGTGGGCTATGTGAACGGACAAAACCTGTAAACCCCCGATTTTGCAAGAATTTTTAAACTTGGATTTTTTCCAATTTTCTGGAATTTTCTGGGAATTTTCTGTAATTAAAATCAGGGTTTTAATTATTAAATGATTTTTAATTGTTAATAAATGATATTAAAATATTATGAAAATAATATTTTTGGGTGTAAAATGGAAAACTGGACTTAGGGTAATTTTTCTGGAATTTATTGGACCCCGGACCTATTTTTAAATTACCTAAAGGGCCAGAACTTGTGCCAAAGCTCTGTATCAGAGACTAGGACACCTCCAGATAACCATGTTTTCATTATATTATTTTCAGCCTTGATATGATAATCCTCTCCCCACCCCATGTAATCTCACGTCACAGTTCCAGAATATCAGGTACAAGTCACGCAAGATATAACTAATGCAATTAGTCAGGATAGAATCTACGCATGTAAACTGTAAATGTCATGAAATGTAACCTATACGGAATCACCAGGTATATCTCAGGCAATTCCGTTCCATGATAGTGTCAGGTGTCCTGGGTTGAGCAGTTAAACAAGTTTTCATAAAAAGCTACCAGAAAATCAAGTAAAATACTATAACCAGAAATATCTGAGAATTGGCAAGCTTTACTTGCCTACTGATGTACAACCAAGTTCAGGAAATATGTAGCAAGCTGCAAGTTTTGGCGAGGTACACTTGCCTGTGGTTCTGGCTATGTTCGCGGTTCTGACTTCGGCGGGAACTGCAGGCGGTACTCCGTTTGCTGAAACAAACATCACCATCAGATCCAAAAAATATCAATCAGCTGGAAACGCCTGTCCTTGAGTCCAATTTGGAGACAAGGGCAAAAACGGCAGTTTCGGGCCAAAACGGGGTCCACCGGTGGGCCCGCTTTGCACCGAAAAATGCGTCAGGGTCAACGGTCTCCAAATTCACCAAACTTAGCGTCAACAGGTCAGGAACGCTGATACGAACCCAGCGGAGCTTTCAGATTTGAATTCCGATGAGCCGATCACGAAATCGCCCGTCGAGCGGGGCCTACGGGGCCCACGACACGCGATTTCGTCAACGTTCTCAGAATCGAACCAAACTTGACCCACAGGACCAGCGTATCGCTACGAGTCCGATGGCGCAAGTTTCGTCTCGATCCGACGTGTGTACACGAAGTTAGGGTGAATTCCAGAAAAGGCGGATACGGGGCGATGTCCGCGGATACGCGTTGATTCCGGTGTGCACGCACACCCGAATCAGCTTCCGCGAAAACCCACACGTCCGTATCGATGAGGCGCACGTATCTGTGAAGACCGCGCGCGACCAAGTCGTCCCGTTTGGCGGGGCGTACTCAGTTCCGGGGTGAAACAGGGTCTGGGTTTTTCCTGTTTTTGGATCGCGGTGTGCGATCACCACAGGACGCGATGTCCCGAACAGTTTGTCCGGACACCGAGAGGGTCATACAGGCTTCGCAACGCAATTTGCGGAATCGAAAACGGAGCTACGAATCAAAAGTTACACGCACCTGAAGGGGACCCGAAAAACCGAGGTTCGAGTTGTGTCCGACACGTGTCCGACACAAAATCGAAAACTAGGGTTAGGGTTTGGGTGTTCTGGCCGGCGGCAGGGCGGCCGAGGGCGGCCGGGCTGCGGCGGGGGAGGGCCGGGGCTCTGCGGCGAGGACGGCGCCGGCGCTCGGGCGGAGGCGGCGGCACGGGGGCGGCCGGAGGCGGGCTGTGCGACTACTGCTTCTGCTGGCTGTGGCTGAGGTGGCCGCCGGAGGCGCGAGGCGGGAGACGGCGAGGCGGGGGCTGGCTGCGGCGGGGCAGCGCGGTGAGGTGGTCGACGGCGGCGGCGACGAGGTGGGGGCTAGGGCGGAGCACGGTGGTGGTCGGGGCCGAGAGGGGGAACGGGGGGGGTTCTTATAGGTGGAGCGGCTGGGGGTCGGGGGTGGACGTGGGCCGCGGACGGGGCGGAGGAGGGGGACGTCGTGGGGTGAGGTGGCGGCCGGAGCGGGCGGAGCCGGCGGCGGAGGCGGCGTGAAACTCGGGGAAGGGGAGAGGGGGTCAGCAGGGTACGGGCGGGTGCGGGTAGCGGGTCGGGCGGCGGATCCGACCCGACCCGCAGGGCGGAGTCTGGGCCGGGTTGGGCTGGGCCGGCCCAACGGGCCGCGGGCCGGTCTAAATAAATAAAAAAAATAATAATAATATATAAAAACCAGTAATTAATTAAATAATTAATTAATTAAATAATAAAATACTATTTAGGCATTTAAAAATAGGTCCGGGGTCCGATAAATTCCAGAAAAATTGCCCTAAGTCCAGTTTTTTATTTTACATCCAAAAATATTATTTTTATAATATTTTAATACTGTTTAATATCAATTAAAAATCATTGAATAATTTAAACCCTGTTTTTAAATTACAGAAAATCCCAGAAAATTCCAGAAAATTGTGAAAAATCCAGTTGAAAAATTTAAAAAAATCAGGGGGTTTACAATCTACCCCCCTTAAGAGGATTGCGTCCTCGCAATCAAAGAATAACCGGTCAACAGAGATGACGCGGTCGCAAGCATCGCTTGAAAATACATCACGAGATACTTCAGGGAAATACCGTTTCCCTAGAATTTGAAAGTTTACACTTTCCAGGATAATTTAGTTAAAACCATATCTTTTATGAAAGCCAGGTTGTTATTAACAAGTTGCAATTTTCTAGGTTGGGGCTGAGGTCACGAACCAAGAGGCACAAACTACACAAGACTAAAAACGGATAACTACGAATCACTTACTCGCATCAGCGTCCTGCACAGTCATCGCGTAAGCTTGTTCTCGTCCTTGAGGTAGATTCCTCTGCTGCTGCTGAGTTTGCTGGTTCGCCCTCGGTGTTCCTTCTCCACGTTGAGTGCAATCCCTTACCGAATGCTGACGGGATCCGCATGCCAAACACAATCCTAGTCTGCGTCGGCATTCCTTGGCGATATGGCCTGCTTTGCCACAATAGTGACAAGTAAGGAGGACTACCGTTTGTGGTGCAGGTGCCTTCTGCTGTTGGTGCGGTCTCTTTGCAGATTCTTCTTGTGGTGTTCTGGAGGTTGATGATGGGGAAGACCTCTTCAGTCTGGCCTCTCTCTTGGTGACGCGCTCCACGCGTCGAGCCGCAGCAAGAACGTCCGAGTATGATGTTGGTGCGACGGACCCAATTAGTTTCTACAGCTCAATGTTCAGTCCGTCGAAGAATTTCTCGGCCTTCTCTTCCTCAGTCGGGATCAGGGTGGGGGCGAAGCGACTCAGACGGATGAATTCTGCGTTGTACTCTTCCACCGTCATGGAGTCCTGAGTGAGGCGGTTGAATTTGTCCCGCAGTTCTGATCGAGCGATGGCAGGAATGTACATCTCTTGGAAGAGTCTGGAGAACTCCTCCCAAGTGACTCGGTCTGGTCCGAGTCGCGTCTCCTCGGATAGCCACCAGTGATGGGCATTGTCCGTCAATTGCATTCGGACGGCGGTCATCCAGCGTTCTCGGGGAAGCTCAGCTGCTTCAAGTTGATGCCGTATGTTGGTGAGCCACTCGTGCACTTCTGTGGGCTCCTCTTTTCCAGAAAAAGTGCGGGGCTTCAGTTGGCGGAAGTCAGTGATTGAGCCTGTAGTTGGCCGTCGAGCTGGTAGGTTGGCCTGCCCCAGTGCAGTTACGATGCTGTCCCTCAAGAAGTTAGCTTCGCGACGCTGAGCCTCGTGTTGGACTTGCTGCTGAGCTTGCATCATCGCGTAGATCATCTGAAATATTTGCTGCCCGTCGATCGGCTGTCCTGGTGGGAACACGGGCATTGGTGGGACGAACTGCGGCGGAGGCGGGATGTCATCGCGCCGGAATCGGGAGGTAGGTTGACCTGCCGGCTGGCTCTGTTGAGTTGTGGGAATTCCTCCGACTGGTGTCACTTCGTCGTCGTAGGTGACACCTGTAGCTGGTGGTGTTCTGACGGGAGTCTCGTTGCATTCTTGTGGGTCCATTTCCCTGTATCCAAAATACCCAATAAGAGGCGCACAGGAATCAAGGCAAGATGCAAGTTCAAATTAGTTTGAATACGATACAGATATCAAAAACGATTCAAGCAAGTGGATGAGATCCTAAAACTTAACCTATTCTTATTGCAGGCCTGTTCGGTCCCTAAGTTGGAACCGAACACTTTAATCGTTGACCTGCATGGGCCACCACAAAAACCATGTCACGCCCCAGTCCCAAAATGACGAGGGACTGAGCACGTGAGCAATGGCCAGCAGCACGCACCGATGGACAACCCAATTTAATGGATCCATCAGGGCATGCTTAAGCTGTAGTCTAACAGTAATATGTTACAAGTCTCAGGTATTTCTAATCTCATCCACAGAAAGTCACAGATTAAAAGCCAGAAATTTTGCAATGGAAATAAATACTGAAATCTCAAATAAGCTATCTCGGGAACAAATCCGAGAATTAGTCTGTTACATTTAAGAAAAGACAGGAATTTAAAATGCTGGAAATGGAAATACTGTATAACTGAAGCCGGTGCTCAAGAGAAGTCTTCGGCCACTATCTCGTCCTCAGTTCCGGGTTCTGCTCCAAGGAGTGCTCCTGTACCGTACACCTCGGGGTAGTTTTCTTCAGCTGTACCTGGGGACATAGTCCATTCCAGGTCCTCAGGGGACATAACAAGGTACAAAAAATACAAGCCAAAACATATGCAACAGCAGGGTAAATATGTAAACCAGCTAGTGACATGCAAGTGAGAGTTTTAGTCATACTCAGGCTGAGACTACTACAGGATCAGTGTCTAAGAAACCATAGCAGTATTTTCCAGAAGGGCCAGAACTTGTGCCAAAGCTCTGTATCAGAGACTAGGACACCTCCAGATAACCATGTTTTCATTATATTATTTTCAGCCTTGATATGATAATCCTCTCCCCACCCCATGTAATCTCACGTCACAGTTCCAGAATATCAGGTACAAGTCACGCAAGATATAACTAATGCAATTAGTCAGGATAGAATCTACGCATGTAAACTGTAAATGTCATGAAATGTAACCTATACGGAATCACCAGGTATATCTCAGGCAATTCCGTTCCATGATAGTGTCAGGTGTCCTGGGTTGAGCAGTTAAACAAGTTTTCATAAAAAGCTACCAGAAAATCAAGTAAAATACTATAACCAGAAATATCTGAGAATTGGCAAGCTTTACTTGCCCACTGATGTACAACCAAGTTCAGGAAATATGTAGCAAGCTGCAAGTTTTGGCGAGGTACACTTGCCTGTGGTTCTGGCTATGTTCGCGGTTCTGACTTCGGCGGGAACTGCAGGCGGTACTCCGTTTGCTGAAACAAACATCACCATCAGATCCAGAAAATATCAATCAGCTGGAAACGCCTGTCCTTGAGTCCAATTTGGAGACAAGGGCAAAAACGGCAGTTTCGGGCCAAAACGGGGTCCACCGGTGGGCCCGCTTTGCACCGAAAAACGCGTCAGGGTCAACGGTCTCCAAATTCACCAAACTTAGCGTCAACAGGTCAGGAACGCTGATACGAACCCAGCGGAGCTTTCAGATTTGAATTCCGATGAGCCGATTACGAAATCGCCCGTCGAGCGGGGCCTACGGGGCCCACGACACGCGATTTCGTCAACGTTCTCAGAATCGAACCAAACTTGACCCACAGGACCAGCGTATCGCTACGAGTCCGATGGCGCAAGTTTCGTCTCGATCCGACGTGTGTACACGAAGTTAGGGTGAATTCCAGAAAAGGCGGATATGGGGCGATGTCCGCGGATACGCGTTGATTCCGGTGTGCACGCACACCCGAATCAGCTTCCGCGAAAACCCACACGTCCGTATCGATGAGGCGCACGTATCTGTGAAGACCGCGCGCGACCAAGTCGTCCCGTTTGGCGGGGCGTACTCAGTTCCGGGGTGAAACAGGGTCTGGGTTTTTCCTGTTTTTGGATCGCAGTGTGCGATCACCACAGGACGCGATGTCCCGAACAGTTTGTCCGGACACCGAGAGGGTCATACAGGCTTCGCAACGCAATTTGCGGAATCGAAAACGGAGCTACGAATCAAAAGTTACACGCACCTGAAGGGGACCCGAAAAACCGAGGTTCGAGTTGTGTCCGACACGTGTCCGACACAAAATCGAAAACTAGGGTTAGGGTTTGGGTGTTCTGGCCGGCGGCAGGGCGGCCGAGGGCGGCCGGGCTGCGGCGGGGGAGGGCCGGGGCTCTGCGGCGAGGACGGCGCCGGCGCTCGGGCGGAGGCGGCGGCACGGGGGCGGCCGGAGGCGGGCTGTGCGACTACTGCTTCTGCTGGCTGTGGCTGCGGTGGCCGCCGGAGGCGCGAGGCGGGAGACGGCGAGGCGGGGGCTGGCTGCGGCGGGGCAGCGCGGTGAGGTGGTCGACGGCGGCGGCGACGAGGTGGGGGCTAGGGCGGAGCACGGTGGTGGTCGGGGCCGAGAGGGGGAACGGGGGGGGTTCTTATAGGTGGAGCGGCTGGGGGTCGGGGGTGGACGTGGGCCGCGGACGGGGCGGAGGAGGGGGACGTCGTGGGGTGAGGTGGCGGCCGGAGCGGGCGGAGCCGGCGGCGGAGGCGGCGTGAAACTCGGGGAAGGGGAGAGGGGGTCAGCAGGGTACGGGCGGGTGCGGGTAGCGGGTCGGGCGGCGGATCCGACCCGACCCGCAGGGCGGAGTCTGGGCCGGGTTGGGCTGGGCCGGCCCAACGGGCCGCGGGCCGGTCTAAATAAATAAAAAAAATAATAATAATATATAAAAACCAGTAATTAATTAAATAATTAATTAATTAAATAATAAAATACTATTTAGGCATTTAAAAATAGGTCCGGGGTCCGATAAATTCCAGAAAAATTGCCCTAAGTCCAGTTTTTCATTTTACATCCAAAAATATTATTTTTATAATATTTTAATACTGTTTAATATCAATTAAAAATTATTGAATAATTTAAACCCTGTTTTTAAATTACAGAAAATCCCAGAAAATTCCAGAAAATTGTGAAAAATCCAGTTGAAAAATTTTAAAAAATCAGGGGGTTTACACCCGACGCCGCCTCCTCCAGCAGCAAGCAGCCGCCTCTGACCACCTCCCGCCGGACTCCGGCGCCGCCCGGCCGCCAGCGCCTCCGCCTCGCCCCGACGAGCCGCCCCAGCCCCCTCCAGCGCAGCCTCCGGCCTTCCCCGCCGCCGGATCTCCGGCCGTGCCCTAACCCTAACCCTAATTCCCAATTTCCCAATTTTCGTGTCGGACACGACGCGGACACGGTTTTTCCGGTTTTGGACCCGGTTCAGGTACTCATATCTTTCTCCTCGCTGCCCCGTTTTCAATTCCGTAAATTGCGTTGTGAAGCCTGTATGACCCTCTCGGTGCCCGGATAAACCGCTCGGGGCATCGTGTCCTGTGGTGATCGCACACCGCGATCCAAAAACAGGAAAAATAACGACCCGATTCACCCCGGAACTGGGTACGCCCCGCCAAACGGGACGACTTGGTCGCGCGCGGTCTTCACAGATACGTGCGCGGCGTTGATACGGACATGTGAGATTTCGCGGAAGTCGATTCGGGTTTGCGTGCACACCGGGATCAACGCGTATCCGCGAACACCGCCCCGTATCCGTCTTTTCTGTTTCAAGCCCTAACTTCCTGTACACACGTCGGATTGAAACAAAACTTGCGCCATCAGACTCTTAGCGATACGCTGGTCCTGTGACCCAAGTTTGGTTCGATTCTGAGAACGTTGACGAAATCGTGTGTCGTGGGCCCCACAGGCCCTACTCGACGGGCGATTTTGTGATCGGCTCATCGGAATCCAATTCTGGAAGTTCCGTTGGGTTCGTATCTTCGTTCCTGACCAATTGACACTAAGATTGGTGAATTCGGAGACCTTTGACCCTGACACGTTTTCGGTGCAAAGCGGGCCCACATGCGGACCCCGTTTTGACCCGAAACTGCCGTTTTTGCCCTTGTCTCCAAATTGGACCCAAGGACAGGCGTTTCTAGCTATTTGATATCTTCTGAGCATGATGGTAATGTTTATTTCAGCATCTGGACACATTTCTGGAATATTTCCCGAGGATAAAACTGTAATTGGATCCAAACATCAGGCAAGTACCTGCACTTCAAGTTTAATCTTTATATTGTGATAATTAGTTTCCTTGCTCTACTAGCACCATTGGATGTTACACGTAGTGTTAGAATCTGGATTTCATTACGGGATTTCATGTCTTGCTTCTCGTGTCGGGTGGGAGAATACTAGGAGGCATGTAGTTTACCCTTCCCTCTATATTGTTTAATAGCTGTTGGTACACGACTGTCCATCAGCCGGATCTCGATTATTCGTATTTAATAGCCGTCTATGACGGCCGGATTAGCCTTATAAACCCCTACATGCCAACTATGTATTCTAAATACACAAGTTCACACACATAGCTTCTTGTCTTGTTGCAGTTCCTGTTGTCTTGTTGCAGTTTCATTTACTTGTCTCATTTATTCCTGTTTCACTCATATTTCTGTTTACAGCATTTAACTCTTAGTTATTGTTACTTCTTATTTATACATATCCTCAACATGATACTTAGTCAGTTCTTTTCTACTTGTCATAAATATTTAGTTTAATCTTGTTGTGCATTGTGTACTTTGCTCCTTTTCTGACTGGATCCGTTGATTTAGGCGATGATGAGAACTTTGCCCCCACCTATTATGACCCCTATGAGGGAGCAGATGACACAGTTGAGAAGCCGGTTCCTACTCAGGAGACTACCTTTGAGGAGTAGCCAACCAGTTAGTTAGTATTTATCTTTCAGCAGTAATCGGGTTTGTCCCCGATTTAAATTTCTGGTTCTGTAATAACTCTGGATCTGTTGTCACATTTTGATTATGAAATCTTAGCATTTCCTTTCTTGTTATTATCCTTGCCTATTTATTCTTGTGGATGAGACTAGAATTACCTGTGAATATGACCTAGACAGCGTACTACCGCCGATACTGCGGCGTAGGCTGGACGTACCCACGTACTCGTGCCCGAATATCCGGGTGCGGGTCGTGACAAAACCAAGGCACCTGAAGATCACTCCTCATGGGAGTTTGCTGTGTGGAAAATTGTCAACAATGTTGTAGCTGGATGGTTGACAGTTTCATTGACCGACCAAGTGTCGGAGAACATGGAAGCAATGGAGGGTGCTGATGACATTTGGAGGACGCTAAAAGACATGTACTCAGGGTCGGGCAACCCTATGAGGGTCTTCCAACTACAAGATGAATTGATAAGGTGGTCCAAGAAAATCACACCATCTCTGAATATGCGGCTCTGCTGAAGAAGTATTGGTCAGATCTCGATCACTATGATCCCATTGGCGTAGAAGATGAGCAAGTAGAACCAGCATTTGCGAAATATTATAAGAAATTCATGGAGTATGTTTTGCGACAGAGGGTGATGAAGTTCCTAAAGGGGCTCAACCCAGCATTCGAGCAGAGGAGGAATGTCCTACTTGCACAATCCAGGCTGCCATCACTAGAGGAGGCAATAGCTGCTATGGCACAAGAAGAGCCACGATTGAAGCTGGTGCCTAGCACCACTAGCTCTCCGTGGAAAAAATCAGCTCTAGCAGTTTTTAACCCAAACTCTTCCGAAGGGGGGGGGGTGCTACAACTGTGGAGACCCTGGGAACTTCATCAGATTCTGTACGAAACCTCTGAGAGTTCAGTCCAGCGGCCGTAGACACAGCCGTGGAGGGCGTAGGGATGGTAGAGGAGGCTATGCTGGTGGCAGATGAGGGAAGTGAGAGTCAGTCATCTGGAATGACCCCTAGTGAGAGGGAAATGCTAGAGATATGGAGAAGCATGAGGCTTGAAACCAGCGACAGTCGAGCCAACACCTCTGGGGCATCGACTCCAACCACCTCCAGGGGTAACATCACCTACTATGCCCATACAAGCAAAGGTATACCTGCCCATGCCCTTGCATCTATCCACAAACCAGGTTGGATAATGGACTTGGGACATCCCGTCATAGCACAGGTTCCCGTGATGAGTTCCAAGATTACACTCATCTGACGATGCTTGAAAGCATTCAGACTGTTGATGGTACTGCTAGACCCATTGTGGGTAAAGACACAGTTGAATGCACCTCTTTCATGACCGATACTGATGTCTTGCATGCTCTATCTTTTTCTGTTAATATTTTGTCCATTAGTGTCATTGTTTTTCAACTTAATTGTATTATTTTCTTTGACATTCCTAAGGTGACTTTTTCAGGAGAAGGAAACGGTAAGACGGTTGGGGACTGGCACTTGGTATAAGGGGCTGTGGTACTTGGACATGGATGGACTGGACGCAGCACTGGCATCACTGGTGGAAGAAGCACAACCGGAAGAGCCGCGAAGAACTGTAGAAGCAGAATTATTACTTCAACATCATCGCATGGGACATTCTTCATTTAGTCTACTGAGTCGAATGTATCCATATATGTATCAAAAGGCTAATAAACAAAAGTTGGTTTGTGATGCTTGTGAGCTTGAAAAATATACCAGAAGCTCTTATGTGAGTTCTGGAAATAGAAGTTTAGCTGCCTTTGATATGATACACTCTGACGTGTGGGGACCTTGTCCTACAACTGCTGTTAATGGTTTTAAATGGTTTATCACTTGTATTGACTGCTACACTCGTGTTACCTGGATATACCTAATGAAGAATAAGAGTTATATTTTTGCATGCTTTCAAGATTCGCAGGGTTACAACACAGTACAGTACTAAGTGAAGATTTTGTGGTCTGACAATAGGACAAAATACACCAACAAAGCTATTGAAGAGTACTTATCAGCCCATGGAATACAGCATCAGACTTCATGTGCATATACACCAGCACAGAATAACGTGGCAGAGCAGAAGAATAGGCACATGTTATAAGTAGTACGGTCAATGATGTTTGCCATGAATGATCCTAAACACTTGTGGGGGCATGCCGTGTTAACGGCTGCATATCTCATCAACAGGATGTCCTCTCAGGTGTTAGGATGGAAGACACCGTTTGAGATGCTTACAGGAGAGAATAAGTATATTGTTCCCCCAAAGGTGTTTGGATGTGTATGTTTTGTGAAGGATAATAGGCCTACGGTGGGAAAGTTGGACCCTCGGACAGTTAAGTGCATCTTTGTTGGCTACTCAGGGACTCAGAAGGGATACTCTTGTTGGAGTCCGGTGGAGCGAAGACTCTTTGTGAGCATGGACGTTATATTAAGAGAGATGGAACCCTACTACCACAAAGGTTAAGATGAAGGCTCCGCATTTAGTGACATACCTAACACATGATGTGTTAGGAGTGAGGGAAAGATGGGCCCAAGCGTGATTGTCGGGTCAGTTCCATGTCCAATGATGGAAGTTAATCCAAGGAAACAAGGGGGAGATAGCGAGGGGGAAGAATGTGATGAGGAATAAAGTGATCATGTAGTACAGGGGGGAACAGACTACAGAAAAATCTACAGAACTCCAAGTCTATCGAAGGAGAAAGCAGCAGTACACTACTGTACTTATTGCCCCTACTGTGCCATGTCCCTCGCCTAACCCTGTCCCAACTCTTGAAGATGCGCCTCCTGCACCGGATCCTTCTAATGAGGATGCGGATCCCTCTGATTCAAATGTTATGATCTCTTCTCCAATACCACATATTCCCTTAAAAAAATCTTCTCACAGTAATGCGGGAAAGTTCCCTAATCATTATAGTTATGAACATGACATTGCCAATTTTTTATCATAATCTAATCTATACCCTACTTATTGCATTCATTGCATCGTTAGACAGTACCTCTGTACCTAAGTGCTTGGGTGTCGATCGGCACTCACACCAATCGATCAGAAAGATAAGTTGGGGACAGAGACAGGAGAGCCGGTTGATCGTGAAAGATATCAGAGACTTGTAGGCAGATTGATTTATCTAGGCCACACTCGTCCTGATATCTCATTCGTTGTGAGCGTAGTGAGTCGCTACATGCATGATCCAAGAAAGGGCCACATGGATGCAATTTTTTATATTCTGAGATATCTGAAAGGAGCTCCTGGAAGAGGGCTATGGTTCAAGAACAATGGACACTTGGGTGTTGAGGGATACTGCGATGTAGATTGGACAAGCTGCATGGATGACAGAAGGTCTACCTCAGGATACTGTGTCTTTGTGGAGGGTAACCTAGTCTCGTGGAGAAGTAAGAAACAGTCTGTGGTAGCACGATCGACCACTGAAGCAGAATATAGAGCTATGGCTCTGGGTGTGTCAGAGTTGCTATGGGTAAAAGCACTGCTGACAGAGTTGAAGTTGGACCAGGGAACACCATTGCGTCTTCTGATTGGCAGTAAAGCTGCAATAAGTATAGCTAACAATCCAGTTCAGCATGACAGAACGAAGCACATCGAGATCGATCGGTTCTTTATTAAAGAGAAGCTAGAGAAAGAGATATTAAAGCTTGGTCATATTCGCTCAGAAGAACAAGTTGCAAATTGTCTTACTAAGGGACATAATTCATTGAGTCTCTCTAAACTTTGTAACAAGATGGGGATGATTGATATCTATCGCCCATCTTGAGGGGGGTATTGAGAGTATGTATGGACTTTTAGTCTCACATGAAGTAGAATAGTAGAGGGGTTGGCCTCTCCTATAAATATGTAGCTCCACCACAATAATAAATAAACCAAGAATTAAACCATATTTTGATTGTCTTTATATGGACGACATGCTAATTCTGGGTAGGGCTTTAGCATGTGTCACTGAGACAAAGAAGTTCCTCTCGTCCAAGTTCAGTATGAAGGACTTGGGGGATGCTGATATTATCCTGGGGATAACGATCATCCGGACAGACACTGGAGTTGCGCTGTCACAATCTCATTATATTGAGAAGATGCTCACATGCTATGGATATCAGGATCTTCCATGGATATATACTCCATATATTTGTGACAAGAAACTGAAGTCTAATCCAAGGAAAAGTGTCAGGCAGCTGGAATACTCAAGCGTCATCGGGAGTTTGATGTATGCAACAACTGCCACAAGGCCTGACATAGCTTTCATCGTGGGAATGTTGAGTCGGTTCACGAGCAATCCCTGCTGCTTATAATCTTGAGCCTATAAAAATAAGGCATAATAACATGTTTAGCTATTGTATATTTGATAAAAAAATTAGTGAAAGTCAACAACAGTCACTGGGATCACAAAAAGCCAGGTAAATCAAATGAAATTGATCACAAGCACACGCTAGTGCACAGTTCACAAACCTGTGAGCGAAGGTTCTCTGTTTTGTCAACAAGTTCGTTCTCCTCCCCTCGATTCGAAACCTGAAATAGGAAAGAGGTGTGAACTTTGCGAGCAGCTTTGTCCAAGATTGTTGATCTCTTTAGGATGTTCCACACAATACTTTGTGTTTTCCAGTTTTGATCTATATTGACATACACAGAACCTTCGTCAGGTTAGGCGTTAACAAATGTGTGATTAATTTGTTTCTTCTTTTGTTAACCTTTTCTTCATTTTTGTTACTTTCTATGACCAAATAAAGCCTTACGATATTATTTGATTTGGGAAAGAAGGATCGAACTAGCTTACCTGATGGAGAAGCAACAGACAGACTCTTCATTCGAGCTTCTCGTGGTTCTTTTGACGTTCGACTGTTGTTAATGTCTTTCCGCTTGAACTTGTATCTTTCTGGCAACTATTGGTCACATCTATTACTGCTTCACGCTTTTGCCGAGCTTGCTCAGCCATGAATTGTCACTTGGTAAGCATATAATCGCCTCCCAAACAACAGCTCGAGCAGTAACATTTTAATGACAATGAGTCGATAACAATTGCTCGAGCATAGGATCTTAGGATCTCACAAGGCTGGTGCCCATATCTGTATTGTGTCTGTACCCGTATCCGTGTATATATTGGTGCAACATAAGTGACTATAGTGTACCTATTTGAAAATGTATGTATCTGAATTGTGTCCTTATCCATATCCGTGCAACATGTAGGATCCAACAGGACAATTGAGGTTATACTAATAACCTTTTACTCAAAAAATCGTTGGATTATAGAATTTTGAAGGTTATATGCTGCTGCAACTTTCAAAGTTCATATTTATAATTTGGCAGCTTGTAAGTTGAGAAGGAAATTTCTAATTCTTACAAGGTAACACCTGCGATACTTTTTTTTTTTTTTTTCCTTTTAATGGACTTGTCACACTGGTAGCACTAAGTGGGATATAGCTACCAACTTATATTGCATTCTAACTTAAGTCTTTGTTATTACCTGTGGCATATGTTAGTACTTGGTGTGAAGAGTCATAATTTGTAGAGGAAAGTCCCAGATGGATTTTAAAGGTTTGGCTGAAGTTTTATGCTTGATGATCTATCTAAAAGCTCAAATCTTGGTAAGAGATGTCATTAAGTCCTCAAATGAAGCTATTAACACCCTTAAGGCCTAAAACTTCCAGCAAGAAAGGAGAAAGTCCCATTGCACTACTTCCATCTGGACTTGTTTCATACACTATAATGCTGATCCTTTCAAACAAGAAAGGAGGATGCAACCTATTCCTGCTACCTATAATGTCGACCCCATGAAATTTAAGGCTTTGTTGTTGTTTACATATTAAGAGGAAAATGAACCTGCATTTCCTTTTAGGAGATAAAGAAATCTATAGTTGCAAATTAGATATGGAATGTTTTAAATTGCTGCAATTGGAAAATATTACTGCTGGTTTGTTGCACAAAGAACATTTTATTTGAATAGCAATGTGGATGATTTTTCATATTCAAGTTCGAGTTGAAATCTTTTTTTAAAATGCACATTGGGCTGTCAGGCTGTGTGATGAAGCTACAAGTGCACTGGATAGCACAACTGAAGCTGAGATTTTGAGTGCCTTGAAGTCCCTAGCCAAAAACAGAACTTCTATCTTCATTGCTCACCGTCTTACTACAGCAATGCAGTGTGATCAGGTATGCAATCCTTGTGGGAAAAATACCTAATTGGAGTGCTGCTTCAATTTTATAAGGATCATATCTATGTTGCACAGATGCATATACGACACGACACGATAAGGACATGGAGACACAGGGCACCTATTTTGGTGTGTTCTAGACACTTCTAGTGTAATTTTGAGTGTCCGGGCTGTGTTCAATACGTCCGACATGACATGACCCGACCAACATTTTCGAGCGTTCGTGCTTCTTAGGATCAAATTATCTATGATCAGACTTTTAAGTGCTGTTAGTTCACACAAATATGCTTTATTCTTTTTGAATTTGTGAATCTATATAAAAAAGAGAATACTTTCAGTTATTCAGTTAAATTGCTGAAGTAATCTGATTTTGTATTTACATATTAAAAAACTTATACCATAACAATAGTTATAACTGGCTTCAATATATCCAGTGTCCACAATAGATTCATAAGTTACAATTTTCACTAACGAGATAAGGCTTAGTGCTTACATTGTGAAGGGATGCAATTGAGTCTTGGATGCCTGACACTGATGCCCAAGTGTTTACGGCACGAGAATTTTCAAAAACTAACACGGCAAACGCTTCTATTTTCAAGCTGTTTATGCAAATGTATACTGATGAGTCAGTTGGTCGACCTAACCAAGTATTTTTTTTTTTTTTTTTAATATTATGGGTATCAGATCAATTCTGATGTGGAAATTTTTACTAGGATCTAAGTTAAAAAAAACTTGGCTTAATTTCAGTTATACCATTGGCCATTTAGTCTGATAATAATTGAGAATAAGAGTTGGACTTGTAGTCGACATCTCGGACACTAGACCAGTCTTTTGTTATCCCCGAACATGTTTTACTTTTTTTGTTTCTAATTTTCCTAAAACTGATGAATTCTTTAATCGAATTTTTCAGATTATTGTTTTAGAGAATGGAAAGGTAGTTGAGCACGGTCCACATGAAGTTCTCTTGTCCAAGGGAGGAAGATATGCTCAGCTGTGGGGACAACAGAACAACACTGATGTTGTGGATTCATTTATCCAGTGAGGCACGATTAGGGAAGTACATATACCATGCTTGTGAATGTTAATTGTTCTGAATAAATGCCAAAGATCATTATTTATTTTCTCACAAGGTGGTTTATTTAACACCCTCTCTTTTTGATGACACCATAGAATGAGAGGGTGACGACGACTTCTAGTATTCTAAAGCAGTGTATATACAAGTGGAAGAGAAAACAACTGAGAGGAACTTTATCTTCTTTATGTAGTAGTATAGATCTTCACTAGCAAGAAGTTTAGGTATAATACTGACTTCTTCTTGTATATTGACAAAGGTATATAATATGATTACTTGTAATCAGCCAAAACGAAACATGCCCATTGGAGGGGTATAATTTTTTGTATACCAATGTATGTATACTAGATGTTCAAACTGTAACAGCTTTCCAACTCATTCTTTGACAAATTCCAATTTTGCTGAAACTGCTACCGGATTTGATTAATCTGCTCTTCAATGCCTTCATTATGTTCAATTTGTTTGTTCGAGTCATGCAATTTTCCCTTGTAGCAATCACTGATTGTGAACAGTATGTTTTCAATCAACGAGTAGTGCAAGTATGAGAATTATTATTATTATTTTTTATTTGTCTGAAAGAAGGGCCGATATTGTTTCTTGAATAAATTTACTAAACTAGTAGAAAGTATGATTATTTTCATTTAATTGTATGTTTGACAGATGAAAATTAGATCAAAAAACTTGTAGGAGTGACCAAACAATGAAAATTGACATTCACTGTATTTTTCATCCTAAAAGGTAGAAACTCATTGAAACTATATGTTGCACATGAGACGGTTATTTTTTCCTACCAAAAACTCACTTTTTAATCTTATATGTTAAAAAAAAAATTTATTAGCAATGCGTACTCAAAATATCGATTTTTAAATTTTACACTTCGTTCCACTTTGTCGAACCAAATCAAACAACAGATTGATTTCTCGCAACAATCCATTTAATGCTTCTTATCATCCAAAGTGCTGCTTGAATCTTTGCTTATTCATAGACCATCTCGAAGCTCTAGCCCAAGCATGCACGAGGTCTGAGGCCGAAAGGAGCATACATGTGCTGATGATGCTCTAGCTTTTGGGAGAACCTTTCTGTTAACTGAAAAGATATTTGACATGTGCACGCCTTCCTCCCCCTCCTACTCTTCCGTCGCCGCCGCCTCCATCTCCTCCCCTACTGCTCCACCCTCCTCCTTCTCCTTGGATAGTTAGGAACAAATTCTCACTTTATATAACCTCAAAGATTTTACAAAAAACTTCTTGATACTTGCATAAAGTATTTACATCATAGAAAGTCTAAAACTTCTAGATAAGCCTCATGAGAGTTTTAAGAAAACTCCACCCACCATATTCGGTAGAATTTTAGAGATTTTTTCAGTTAAACTCCTTAGCTTGTAGCTTGATATGTTGTACAATATTGTCTCGGCAGGAAAAAAAAATTTGGGTGTGACAACCAGCTGTAGCAACAGGCTGACCTCGAGCCCCTTTTTGCAGAGATCTTGACTTCTCCCTGCTTAGCCAAATCCAATTTCGACTTCAATGTCCAGTTTAGTGATTTAACTTGATCGTTTCGTCACACGTCTGTGAACCAAAAAATGGGTAAACATATTACTATTTTGTGAAAACCCTCTGATCGGACGTCGCCCAGTTGATCCGACATATCCCATTGCAAACCATCCATGTTTTTGATGTGTGGGGATTGACGAACTCGAAATTTTCGATCGAACACGACAAATTGTTGGAGTGGGTGGAATTCCCAATCTATGTGGAGAATATTTCGGAGTGAGACGAACGTCATTCACGTGTCGAAAAAAA
Organism: Iris macrosiphon; assembly: GCA_036927795.1. NCBI lineage: Eukaryota > Viridiplantae > Streptophyta > Magnoliopsida > Asparagales > Iridaceae > Iris > Iris macrosiphon. Next base: position 8,058,488 of record JAYESA010000019.1, on the reverse strand, counting down.
TTTGATCATCCACGTGTCGGAAAATTTTTAAAAATGCATCGAGCGTCGTGTATTGGAACATTTATGGTAAGCAAATATTATATTGGATTTTCATCTTTGACTTTAATTATATATTTATGATTGGATCTTTCATATATTAACTTTCCATTTAATTGGATTTCCAATTTATGGTAAGCTAATTTATGATTTGATTTCCATAAAATATATGATTGAATGTAATTGGATTTTCATAAATATTTTTGTCTTTCATATATTGTCACGCCCCAGTCCCAAAATACCGAGAGACTAGCCACGTGGCAATGGCCAGCAGCACACACCAATGGGCAAACCCAATTTAATGGACCCATTAGGGTTTACTTAAGCTGTAAATATCAATAAATAGGTCTACGATACAAGTCACAGTCTAATTCTAATCTCATCCACATAAGGTAATCACAGATCAAATGTCAGAATAATCGAAATAAAATATAATATAACAAGTCTCAATAAAAAGTGTCCCGGGGAACAACCCGAGAATAAGTTTAATACAATAATCCAAGAGACAGGAAATAAAGTAACTAGAAACAGAAATAACTGAGTATATAAAGCAAATACTCAGGAGAAATCCTCTGGCACGACCTCGTCCTCTGGTGCTGGTACGGCTCCAGTGTATGCTCCTGTCCCGTATACCTCGGGATAGATCTCCTCTGCTATACCTGGGGACATCATCCGGATCCAGGTCCTCAGGGGACATAGCAAGGTACAAGAATAACTCAAGCCAAAATAAATGCAGTATATGAAATGAATCAATAGGGCAAACTATGTAACCAGCTATGTGATATGCAAATGAGAGCATTAATCATACTCAGGCTGAGACTACTATAGGCTCTGTGTCGGGGAAATCCATAGCAGCATTTTCTCGAAGGGCCAGTAAATGTGCCAAAGCTCTGTGTCAGAGTCTAAGGCACCTCCAGTAATGTAATAGTAATAGTAATAGTAATATATATATATATATATATATATATATATATATATATATATATATAATCAGCCTTTAGTATGGTAAGTCTCTCCCCACCCAATGTAATCATACGTCTCATGTCCACAATGTCTCATGTCCATGTCACGCAAGATCATGACCTCTAACTGATGCAGCGAGTCATAATGATAGCTAAGCATATGCAATAAAGTCTATGTCACGAATCATGTAACCTATACAGAATCATCATGAATAACTCAGAAGACTATGTCTCATGAATAGTGTCAAGTGTCCTATGGTATGACGTACTTGATAATGCAAGTACGAAAATGTATAGTGTCGCGATATAAATCTCTAGGTGACGTTACACAACTCCGCGTACGGCGTTGGCACCCGAATATTCTTCGGACGCTAAGCAATGTCACACGGTCCTAGGTTGAACATTTATATCATATAAATAAATCAAGGGGATAATAGGAAACAAGTGCTGCAAGTATGACAAGGTACACTTGCCTGGGATTTGGTTTCCAACAGTTACTTCGGTTACAGTGAGATCTTCAGATACACCTCCGGTTGCTGAAATAATCATTACCATCATGTTCAGAAGATATCAAATAGCTAGAATTGCCTGTCCATAAGTCCAATTTGGACACAGGGACAAAATTGACAGTTTCTGGTCAAAGCGGGGTCCACATGTGCACTTCGCACCGAAAAATGTGCCAGAGACAAAGTTTTCCAAATTCATCAAACTTAGTGTCTACAAGTCCATAACGATGATACGAACCCAACGGAATGTCCAGAACTGGATTCCGATGAGCCGATCACAATCGCCCGTCAAGTGAAACCGTGGGGCCCACGATACGGGATTTTGTCAACGTTCTCAGAATCAAACCAAACTTGGGTCACAGGACCAGCGTATTGCTACGAGTCTGATGGCGCAAGTTTTGTTTCGATACGACGAGCGTACACGAAGTTACAACGAGTTTCAGAACGGGACCGATACGTGGTGTTGTCGACGGATACACGTTGATTTCGGTGTGCACGCACATCCAAATCAACTTCCACAAAATCCTACACGTCCGTGTCGACGGTGCGCACCTTTCGGTGAAGTTCGCACACGACCCAGTCGCCTCGTTTAGCGGGGCGCACCCAGTTCCGAGAAAAATTAGGTTTTTAAATAACCATGTTTTTGGTCATTTTCACCCTCGAATAAAACACAACATACAGCACCATAAAATAATCTAATTACAGGATTTTAAACTTGGTTATAAGATCTAAATTATTGTTCAAACAGAATTTACAAATAACAAACAGGTTGGGAGTAAAACGGTCGTGAACTGGGGAGTTCGGGTCAGTTTTTGAATTTTCAGAAATAGGATTTATTTTCCTGATTTTGCGTCGCGGTTTGCGACCGACACAGGACGCGATACCCCGAACGAATTGTACGGGTTTCGAGAGGGTCACGAGGTCTACGCGCCACAGCAGATAGTTCAAAAAACGAGACGACAAGGAGAGAGAAAATCTTACCTGAACATGGGTAGGTAACGATTGTACGTTGTGTACACTCGGCGGCGCGCGCGGCGAATGCGGGGTGGCGGAGCTCGACCGGCGGCGGGTTGCTGCGGCTGGACACGGCGGTCGTCGGTAGGGGTTGCTCGGGGTGGTCGTGGTGGGTTGGCACCGGCGGTGTGGGAGTCGTTGCCGTCGCCGGGGAGCGGTCGGAGGCCGGAGCAGCGGAGGGGGTGGCGGTGATGGTGATGGCGGTGGCGGTGATGGGGGATGACGGGGGTCTTATATAGGCGAGGGGAGAGGGAGAGGCGGGGGAGCGGGGAGGCCGGAGCGGGGGGGAGATCGTGGGGGTGGCCGCGGAGCGGGGGGGGGATCGGGGGCGGTCGTGCCGGCGGAGGGGGCGGGGGATCGTGGGGGAGAGGGGAGTGGGGTTTGGGGTCGGGTCGGGTTGGGTAGGACCCGACCCGTTAGGTTTAGGGTTTGGGTCGGTTTGGGTTGGTCCGGTCCGGTTCAATTGTGTCACGCCCCAGTTCCAAAATATCAGAAACTAGGCCACGTGTCACTGGCCAGCTGACACGTCACTAAGGGCTTAATCCATTTTGAATGGACCCAAAGAAACGTGCTACGCTGTCCTAAAATACTACAAGTATAACACAGTCAAATCTATCTCATCCACAGGAAAATGTCAGAAAAGCAAGTGCTGAATATATATAAACTGAGTCTGATACAGTACACAACTGGTGAGAATACAAGCCTACTACAAAACTGATAATAGCGCAGAAAAATCAGATAGACTAAGCAGTGTCTATCTGATGAAACATCTCCATCTCCAGGTGGCAGGCCTCTAGGGTCAGGCAAACTCTGAGGGTGTCTCCTCGAGCTCCTCCTCGGTAGCACATCTGGCCTCCTGATCAGGCCCGTACACAGTGGGGTAGAAAGCCTCGTCTAGATCTGGCAGGGAACCAGGTCCTCAGTGGGACGTAACAAGATACAGGAAATGACATGCCATGTATGTAAATACTGAAATAAAGAAAATAAATACATGGTGCTAACCATACTAAGTGAAAATGCAAGTAAAGATCCAGTAGTACGCATGGGAATGTGTGGCTAGACATACGCTGACGTAATTCACCAATCGTGGCGACTGGCTAGTATAGGTGTCGTATGCCCCCGACTCAGGGAACTCTGCAATCGACCATCACTGGTACGAAGGTATAAAACATTATTGGAGGGGGTGTCCCATACGTCAACTAGTTATCTTTTCCATCCCAATGAAACTAAATGTCAAATCGTACATTTCCTGAGTTATTCTAATCCGTGATGCGGGTCACACGTACTGGTAGCTAATCAAATACGCAGCTCACATCCATATATGTAATGCAACCATGTTGCGTGTTCCCGTGATAGGGTCTAGGAGAATATTAGGATATTCTCTCAGCTGTTGGTGAGTCTGTAATATCATGTCAACATAACAGTTGACTGTACCCAAGGCAGTCTCAGGTGATCATGGTATATGAATTTCAGAACAAAGCAGATATCAACAATTTAATTTAAACAATAACTTGGCAAGGTATACTTGCCTACTCCCTGATAGTGTTGAAACCCTGATTTTACAGTCAGTTGTGAAGGTGCTGGTGACAGGGGGTCACTGGCTGTGCTGAAGTTGGTTTTTGTTAAAATAGACAGGGTTCGTGAATATCAAGGCTGTAAGATGAAATATATATCTATATAATATAGATATATATATATATATAGTAGGTATATATATATAATATATATATCAGTATATAGTATATAAAGAACAGAAAATGCAGGTATAAACATACAGTAATTATAGTAGCAGGGTATATCCACTGCTATATACATATAATTAATATATATTATCAGGGTGTATCCACTGATATATAGTAATATAATAGTCAGGGTATATCCACTGAGATATATATAATATATATAAATTAAGATGACAGGGCAGAAAGTAAATACATATATATATTCAGGGTATATCCACTGATATAAATAATATATATAAATTAAAATGACAGGGCAAGAATTGTAAATGTATATATCTATATAATATTATCAGGGTCTATATATGACCACTGGATAATATGCATATATAATTAGGCTGTAATATCCAGCATAATATATAATATTAAAAATGACATTGCAAGAATTGAAATATAATATATATAATTAAGCTGTATTATCCAGCACAATATTTTATATATAGTATATATAATATATAGATAATGACATTGCAGAAATATAAATTTACATATCTATAATAAGCTGTATTATCCAGCTGGATATTAATATATACATATATATATAATATATATATATATATATATAGATATATATATATATATATATATAATAGGTGCAGGAAATTAAATGCAGAAAAATAAATAAAAGGAAAAATGCATAGTATACATTATACTAGTAATTATATAACATATACAAATATGTTATATATATATATAATATATAACATATAGTATACATATTATAAATATATGTACATATATATATATACTATAGATATATATATATATATATAATTACATAATAGTATATAGTAAATATACATATACATATACATATATACATATATGTATATAATGATAGGTATATATACATATATTTATTATATATATAATACTAGTATATACAGTATTATTATACTGTATAATAGCTTTATATATTATATTTATATATTATAGAATAATATATACATATAAATACACATATATACATTTAATTATACATATATATATACATATATATACATATATATACATATACATATACATATACAAATATATATATATATATATACATATATATTAGGTATTAGGAATATACCTACTGACAGGTGGGCCCTAGGGGTCGTCGACGGCGGGTGGACAGCGGCGGAGCTGGCCGGAGGAGCAGCAACAGCAGCAGTGGCTGTTAGCAGCAACTACAGCAGCAGCAGCTTGTGCAGGTGGTGGCGGCGGCTGCGGCGGAGGGGACGGCGGTGCAGGGTGGGGGAACTGTGGAGGGAGGAGTGGCGGTGAGGTTGGCGGTGGTGGCGGGGGTCTACGGTGGCTGTGGTGGCGGCTAGAAGCGTCGGGGATGAAGGTGGCAGGTTAGGGTTGGGGGTGGTCGACGGCACTGCGGGGGCTAGGGCGGCCGGAGGCGGTGTCGTGGGGAGGTGAGGGTTGGTGGTCCGGTGGAGGGGACGATGGCGAGGCGTTTGGGAATGGTGGCGGTGGTCGGCGACGGCCGGAGGCGGCGCTGGGGGTGAATGGGAGTGGTGGTGGTGCTGTGGAGGTGGTGGTCGGGATGATGCTGTGGAGGCTGGCCACGGCGGAGCAGTCGGCCGGAGGTGGGTGGCAGTGGTCGGAGGGAAGGGGAGGGGAGTGGCGACGGGTTCGGCGGTGGTCCGGTGGGCGGAGGGTGGCCGTGGTGGTGGTGGGATGGGTTTGAATGGAGGGGAGGGCTAGGGTTTATATAGGTTTAGTTGAGTGGCAATTCTGTAATTAATGGCAACTTCAGGGGTATTTTGGTAATTTGGTATTTTTGGGATATTTTTACAGGATTTTTCTGGATTTTTGTGGTGGGTCCCACCCACCTATGGTCTAGCCAATAGGATTAGGCCACCTAGCATGCAATTTTGCATTTAAACCCCTAACTTTTCAATAATTGCATAAATGCATGAATTTGATTTCCCTGATTTTAAATATTGATTTCCCGAAATTCTAAATTGTACAAAAATGGGGGAAATAGCTGGAGAAAATATTTTGGACAGTGTGGGGTGAGTCTGGTTAGAAGCAGGGTTTGATTTTTCAGATGATACGGTCATCGTATTTATTATTTAATAAATACTGCGCACGGTGTTCACTAATTATTTAGAGGCTAATAGGGTCATAATTTTTCTACGGTGTCAATACGATAATTGTAATACAATTAGAGTAGAATATTATCGTATTTTTGGTTGGGCAAAACAGGTGTCTACTGGTCCTAAATTTTCTAGGGTACAGGAATGGGTAAAGAGCAGAAATTTAAATAAGGAATAAATACGTACGTCTGTAACGATATTTGTGCGACTAAAACGAAGCACCAGATGAGGTTTCTGGGAGTTGCTAAAAATACATAAAGTATAGTCTAACAAGTCTAGGGCAGGGATGTGAAATTTGTTTAGGGTTAACAGCTAGTGTGATGCCCTAATTTAATTGTGTAATAAACAAGTGCACAATCAAGAGATTATATAATAAATAAAATTTAAAAAAGTTGCACAAATTCTAATTAGTCTAAACTAATCCTAAATTACTGAAATCTGGTCGAGGGAGTTTACAAATTGGGTCAGGTTCAGTCCGGTTTAGTTAAACCAAGGATTTTTAACTTAATAAAAATAGTTTTTGAGCCCAATAAATTCCAGAAAAATTACACAACATCCAATAATTAATATTACACACAAAAATATAGTTTTTGTAATATTTTAATAATTAGTTTAATACATAAAAATATTAATCCCTGAAGGACATTTATAATAATTAATTAAAAATTACCAAAAATTCAGAAATTTTATTTTAAAAATATTTTTTTTTTTTTAAAAACATGTTGTTACATATATAGATTTCCATATGGAAATCCTAATTCATGCAAGGGTTTATATAAAGGCTCGTGCAATATATAACAACATGAGAGAGAGAAAATAAGAGGAAGAAAAAAAGGTGGCAAGAGTGTCATTGTAACTTTGGAGAGGAGAAATAATGATTGAAGGTTGTTTCGAAGAAGGAGATCAATTTGGAGTATTTCTCAGTCTTTTTTTTTCGTGGTTGTAATCTATTTTCTGTTCCAAAGAGTTGCGGTGATTCGTGTTGGATCGGTGAGGAGCTTGTAGAGGGTGTAATTTCTTTTTTCCATTAGTGGAGGTTCTTCTTCAGGGTTGGATTTCGATCGTTCCGTGGATTTTTTTCATCTGGATTTTCCACCTAAAAATTTCTGTCTGCGATTTGTGTTTGGTTTTTTTTTTTGTTTTTTGTGTTTGGCTCAGTTCTCTCGCAGGTACTCTCTGATTTGGGGAACGGTTTTCGCGTTTCGTTTCCAACACGAATTTCATCCGTATTCGTCAATTTTTATCCTATTAATGTTTTGTTAAACTTTTAATTACTTTTTGTATGCTCGTCAGATCACGACAAAACTTTCAACGCGTAAGACTTGCACTATGTTGATAGTTTTGTCAAGTTCTGTGACCATCTATTGGATCGCTATTTCTCAAGTCCTGCGATCCGATACGGCCTGGTGCATTTGTAATCACTGAGTTTTGATCGTTGTTCTAGTAGTTTTTAACCTGCCTTTGCTTTTGTTTTTTTTTTTCAATTTGAACATGTTCTAAATTTTCTCCATGACTTGATGTTGCACAGGATATTACTATGGATTTTTGGTGTTATGTGTACCATTTTCGACTTTTGGTATCCCTCCATGCCTAACACAATCTTGTTTGACACGTCAACTTGTCACGTCTTGGTACAACAAAATCAAAAATTGTTATGGGACATAATATCGATATAAATCTAAATTATATTTGTACAGAATAAAAACAAAACGTTCGATAAAATATTTCAGAATCAAAACTATTACATAAAAATAAATAAATAAAATTTAATAGACACAAAATATATTAAAATAATTTTATTTATTTATAATTTGTAGCAAAATTATCAACATATTTGACCCACTTGCGTATGGATAGGTTCATCGGAGTCCAAGTGAGCATGTATCTTGCGGTGTGCGAACCGACTGACGGAATATTCGGAAGCTGTCATTTTTGAAGTGTCAACACCATCATTTATTTTGACAAGCAATAGGATCGCATGCAACATGAGAATAAGGACGAACATGGTCGAAGCAATATCCCTCTTCATCAATAGGTTAATGATCAGATGATAGTATAAGTTTATGATTACAATTTAATATTGCTCTTTGTCAGTACACTTTCACCTAAGGATATTTGGTTCGGCAAAGTAAAACGAAACAGAGAGTCTAAAAATCAATATATTGTGTATACATTGTGGTAAAGTACTGCAAAGTAATTTTATTTTTATTTTCTTCTTCTTTTGGGTGCTTAGAATAAGTGAAGATAAGAAGTGAAAAATATAAAAGTTTGATGTTTGGTTGATTGTTGAAGTGAGTAAAAAAAATAAAAACAGTTATTGAAATGACATTTTTTTTTTTTAAGTAGAGACAAAGTAGTCTTCCAACCAAATGTGCGAAACATAAATGAAAAATTTTTACTTTCATGCTCCACTTTGAAGGAAAAAAAAAACTACGAACTCAAAACTCTGATTTCGTGGCAACTAATTTTACTGTTTATGTCAAATTACAATAAATTTTACATGTAAATCTTTTAACCAAATACGCGAAGTAGATTGAAATCCAAATTTTTGTCAATTCCATCAACCAAACAGTCCCTAAAAACTAGAAGCAAATAACGAGTCACAGAAACTAATTAATTAATTAATTAATTAATTAAGAGATCAACCATCAAGTAAATAAAAAGAACAACCCAACACCAGTCTATTTTGGAGCATATATACAAGCTCATGGCTTGGCATGACCGTTATTCTCATCAACTCCAACATCTTAGCTTAGACACAAAACAACCATTTAAAAACAAATTTGTATTGTTATAGTTATTATCTTGTGTTAGAACCTCAGCTTCTAAATTGGTATTGTTGTAGTTAGTGTTTGTAACTAATGACTCATTAAAAAAAATAAATTGTCAGATTTTGCTTAGGATGGTTTGAATGAGTCATTAGTTACAAAAGCTAACAACAACAATACAAAATCGGAAATACTATTTGAACCGCAAAAAAAAGATCGTCAATTAGTCCGCACGTCAACTGTCCTTCCCGTACGCCAGTTGCTTCCTACTAGTTTCAACCTCTTCCTCCTTTATCGTGGGGCCCGCTACCGTCAATGAACGTTCGCCATGTGGCGGTGGGACTGGTTGGCGGTCGGTTTTGCGGTCCAAATAGTGCCACGGATACAAAATTTAGAATCTTAAGTTCAGCTTCAGATGATAACAGTTATTCTTAAATATCTTTGGATAATAACTTTTTGTAGTACATAATTTTGCAGAATATGCTGGCATGATTTGAATAAATCATTATCTACAAACAAATTCAGATTATGTTTGCTCAGTTGCTCTAGATCTTTGTCCTATATAAAATTTTGCAGAATATGCTGGCATACAGTATATAACGGCTTTTGATAAGGGCATTACACGTTTTACTTGAGACTAGTCCATTGAAAATTTATCAAAAATTACAAGTTTGTCATCCTAAAAGTTACTTGGGACTAGTCCAAATTTTTATCATTGATAATTACAAGTTTGCCACTCCCAAAATTCACTCGGAACTGTTATAATCAGGATTGTCAAAATTTTGACAGTCCTACAAATTGTTAGGACTGTCATAATTTTGACAGTCCCACAAGCTATGTGGACTGTCAAAATTTTGACAGTCCTAATTTTAACCCACTGAAAATTTTATATAAAACTAGGACTGTCAGGATTTTGACAGTCCCACAAACAATGAGGACTGTAAAAATTTTGACAGTACTCATTTTAATTGCCAGGATTTTTTTTTTTTAGTTTTTTTCTATTTAGTTAGTTTTGGATTTTGATTTTTTTATTTAGTTTAACATCCAAAATAAAATATGTTATCATTGAACCCAAAAAAAAAAATCTACCGTACGAATATTACGTCTGCCGTCGATCAGACTTCGAACGGCCATAACTATTTGTTTTCAAATCGTTTTTCGTCACACAATAGGTCGATTTGTATGTTTTCGACGAGAGTAACACAATTCGTGTAAAGAGAATTTTCATCCGAAGTAAGACGTACATATTACAGGCAAAAATATAAAATATAAAACTTTAAAGTATCATAACTTTTGACTGGGAGATCGAAACAAGCTCCAGTTTGTGCCAAAATGACCGTATAGAAAAGTACTTCGGGATAAACGTTTCATCGTTTGACGGACTTCTCAAATTTTTAGAATCGCAAAAAAACGATGTTTCGACCTCCGAATTTTACTTTTGGTAATTTTTTTTTTTTTTACAAAATATTGAATGTACCAATAATAAATTTACTATTTTAAATAACAGAATACTTTAACAAATTTTAAGGATAGAAATTTGGGATATTTTAAAATTTTGATACATATCGACAACTGAGTTAATTTATTTTAATTTTTTGTTAATTTTAAATTTTCGATACAGTAAATTTTATGTTAATTTATTTTAATTTTATTTCCTTAAAATATATTTTCTTAAATAAAACAGAAAATTAACAAAATAAATTGGCCCTCCACCAATTAACAAAATAAATTTTATGTTAATTTATTTTAATTTTATTTCCTTAAAATTTTGACAGTCCTATCAATTGGAAGGACTGTCAAAATTTTGACAGTCCTAAAAATTCAACATATATTTTTAGGACTGTCAAAATTTTGACAGTCCTTCCAATTTGTAGGACTGTCAAAAGTTTGACAGTCCTAAAAATATATGTTGAATTTTTAGGACTGTCAAAATTTTGACAGTACTTCCAATTGGTAGGACTGTCAAAATTTTGACAGTCATAAAAATCAACATATATGTCAAATTTTGACAGTCAAAATTTTTAGATCATAATTTTTAGACTGTCAATGTCAAAAAATTTAGGACTGTCAAATTTTTAGATATTAATTTTTAGAGTCAATGTCAAAAAATTTAGGACTGTCAAAATTTTGACAGTCCTTCCAATTTGTAGGACTGTCAAAAATTTGACAGTCCTAAAATATATGTTGAATTTTTAGGACTGTCAAAATTTTGACAGTACTTCCAATTGGTAGGACTGTCAAAATTTTGACAGTCCTAAAAATCAACATATATATCAAATTTTGACAGTTCTTCTATTTTTTTTCTTTTTCTTTTTTGGTTTCCTGTGTGCTGTTATTTTTCTTTGTCATTGTGTTATTATTCATGTCTTCCGGCGGCGGAGTGGAGGACCTGGTGGTAGCGACGGAGGAAGGACGGGAGGAAGGAGCGGCGGACGCCGAGGGTGCCGAGGTAGTCGAGCACCGAAAGGGGGTACGAGACGGAGGAACGGGAGAGGAAGGAGGCGGCGGGAGGCGGGGGAGGAGGCAGAGGCGGCGACGGCGACGGGAGGCGGGGACGGAAGGCTGCGGTGGAGGACGGGGGAGGAGGCGGAGGAGGAGGAGGAGGGCTCCGACAAGAAAGGGAGGAGGGAGGAGAACTCCGGTGGAGATTAGGGAATTTGGGCTAGTATGAGTAAACTATTGGACTACTATGAGTAAACTTTGTTCATTAATGTGCTAGCCCCAATCCTGGACTAGCCCTTAGTAAAGTTTGTAGTGCCCTTATCAAAAGTCTATATAACGGACCTTGAATTTTACTTATGTGGGAGCGGAAAACAAGCTAATATTTTTATTTTCATTTGAATCTTACAAACTCGATGGAGTCTTCATTTTTTAAACAGAAATTTTCATATAGAACATCAAAGTTTTGATAAATTACAAAAAGAAAAATAAATTTGTCAAATTTGTAACTTGAAACTGAAACATCCTTATTAAGAACGTTTTAGTCTCCCTAAATATAAAAATAATATAAAGTCGAAAACGTACGTCCTTGCTAAAGGCGTTTTCAAAATTTTTTTTTGTTATGTAAAAGACAAGGAAAAAATAGGAGTGTTTTCAATGTTTTTTTTTTTGGGTTTTTTTTTTTAAATAACAAAATGATAACGTCCCAACTATAGACATTTTTCTCCAAAGATTTTTTTTTTTTTAAAGATTATGAAAAAAAAAATAGCACCTATCTCCAACCCTACCCTCCCGTTTTCAAGATTTTTTTTTCTTTTGCATAATCTTCAGAAAAATAATAATAATAAAAAAATCTTGAAAACATCCATAGTATGGCGTCTTTTTCATTTAATATTTTTTGTAAAAGAAAAAACTTGAAACACCCCAAAGTATGAACGTTTTGGAATGAATATTTTTTTTCTCACAGACGAAGGAAAATAAATAAATAAAATTAAAAACATCCTTACTGAAGGCGTGTTCGGTTTGATATTATTTTAAAATTTTGAGAGAACTAAAACGTCCTTTTTCTATACTCTTCTTGCAATAATGATGAACTTTTGAAATACAAAATTTTTCATACTTTATAGAAAAAAAAAAATTGTATTTTAAAACCCTTGGATGACAAAGTGGAGACGGCTATCCACACTGCGTACTACTTAGATCCGCCACTGGCGATTGGCATGGTTTGAATGGATCATTATGCTTGCTCTCTAGACCGATCTCTGGTCCTCTATATAAACACTATGTATCGATCCATAGGTAGCAAATATGGCAAGCATGCATTTAGTCTCTCTACTCTCTGACCCAATTAAAATGCGTCATCCTTTCTTCTTCCCACTCGTCATTCTCCTCCTCTCCACGTCCAACTCTCTGCTGCTTACTGCTACTGCGTCACGCCCACTTTCCAATGATGTTGTTAATGCTGAGCAGTACTTTGACGGTACTGTTTCCACCCAAGCTCAAGCTGCTGCTATCGTTGCCATGAGTCCCTATTCTCGTCAATATCCAGAGTGCCATGTTTGTTGGTTTCTTTGGATTCCATATTGTTGTATGGGCTAAGGTGTTCGAGTTGGTGAGAATAATGATCGACGACGGAGCCAGCCAAATGAGCTATCACCGCGAGCGCGCGATCTATATATATATATAAATATATATTTGCTTGCTTAATTTTCTCTTTTGTTGTCTTGGCATGTATAATATGCCCCTGAATAAAATGGTGCTCGGTTCTTCTTTTTTATTTGCTTAATGGTTGATCTCTTAATTAATTTGCTAGTTTGGATGACTCTTTATTCGCTTCTAGTTTTTAGTGGAAGTGTACTGACCCATATAAGTCTGTTCATCGGACATCATTTATTGTTTCGTTGACGATTCGAATTCAAGATAAATAAACATGTGGTAGTGATGCTCCAAAACTACATGATGTCGAAAACGGTTTGTCCAGTACACAACAAGCACTCTTTTGTTGTGGCACGTGGCTTAAGAGAGACCGGAAACGCTCTGGATCTATCTCTATATGGATGCTATCCAAATAATGGTTTGGGGGTCCTTTTTTCATATATGAAAGTTTTGAAGAAGAAAATCAGGTTTAGTCCTCATAGCTCGGTAATACTGGTAGAAGGAGCACCTCTACGCGGAACTAATCGCCGGTTTCGCATGACTCAAGCGAACTGCATGCCAGTTAGTAGGGATAACACCCATGTTCTCCGCTCACGTGAGAGGGAACATTATGGCTGATCGTGGGTTCTAGAATGACGTCCCACTAAGAACGGACGTAGAAATTTGAGAGAAAAGATCAACCTCAAATGTAAACAAAATCAAAAATTAAATAATATATTTTACATAATCAAAAAAATAAAATTATATATATATATATATATATATATATATATATATATATATATATATATATATAGAGAGAGAGAGAGAGAGAGAGGGGGGGGGATTATTGTACCAAGACTTATTGTATTATTTATTGTACCAATCAATCTCAGTTATATATATTTTTTGAAATGTGTGGTTATAAAGTATGCTAACGTGACAGCAATTTTATGAGATAATTTATAACCACACATTTCAAAAAATGTGTGGTTGAAATTGCTTGGTGCAATATCTTACCCCAATATATATATATATATATATATATATATATATATATATATATATGAAAAAAGTGACATGAGCCATATCATATTTTTACATGAGCCAATGCACATGTGGACCAATAGTAATGTAGTGTACTAGTGCACATGGGTGCACATGGGATGTAGGAATCCGTACCTATTGGTACACATGTGCATAACTCATACATGAATATGAGCATATGGCTTATATTCTGTTTACCCATATATATATATATGAGACAAGAATATGAGTCTATGCCATCTTGTTGGACGCATGAACAAATCTGCACATGCGCCCCTTGACCAAATGCATGAAACTTGAGCGAAAGAAATTTCTCTAAGCTCCTGATTCAATGCGGCCCAAACACTACAAAATACAGAGTTTTAATGACGCTAAAATGCCTATTTCCGTCGCTATTTAACGAAAATTTGACGTCACTAATTTAAGTGTTGATGTCAGGTTTTCGTCGCTAATCCGTCGACATGGCGATGAACTTAGCGACAAAATTTCAGCGACGGATTAGTGACAAAATATTTACGTCATTTTATTTGGTGACAAATTAGCGACGGATTTGAGACAAAAATTGTGAGCCCATTTTTACCAAAAATTTTATAAGCTTACCGACGAAATTTTCGTCGCTAAAGACGACGGATATAGCGACTATGTCTGATACCAAAATTTTCATATTTTTTGGTATCAAACATATTTAGCGACGGATTTTCTGTCGCTAATCCGTCGCTAAAGCATCGCATATTCGTCGTTGACCTGAAATTTTCTAGTTTTTCGTCATTAATCCGACGATATTTCGTCGCTAAACATAAATATTTTTTTACATAATAGAATCACTTACTTTCTGCTTCTGTAACATTATACAAAATTAAATCACTTATACACAAATACATCAAAAAACATCAAATACAATGAAACACATCAAATACAATAGAACTTAAATATAAATCATACACTACCATAATCCAAACATATATAGTTATACACAAATACATCCAACAAACTGTCAAATTATCAAGAAAACAAAAATACACATCAAGTCGACAGTGGAGGCGGAGGCGGCGGCGATTGTCGGGTAGCCATGTACTGCGCCATAACTGAAGCGATGATCTGTTGTAGATCCTCAGAAACGACAGGCGGAGCAACATGAGGAGCCGGAGGAACCATCGAAGGAGATGGAGTGACTGGAGTAGCAGGAGGAGCAGGAGCCGCAGGAGCTGCTGGATCACGACACTCTTTCAGTTGTCTAAACTGCCTATGTACCTCTAACAGAGTCGTCGTGATCTGCTCCAAACTCATAGCACCAGGAGGAACGGGATCTGATGGAGCTAAAGGAGCCGTCGGAGGAGCTCTGGAAAGAACCGACGGCTGGGATGCCAACGATCCAGTCCCGTACAAGCTACCGTATTTTCCTATCCCGACAGCTTGTATCCACCGATCATTTCTCTCAGTCAGCGTACTGCTCTCAGTCTCACCCTCCAATGTCTCATACGTCTCCTATATTTATTTATGTAAATAGGTTTAGATATCGTAGGTTAGGATTATTTTTTTTATTGGTTACAACTAAGATTAGGTTTAGACTTAAGTTTAGATATCGTATGTTAGGTTTAGAGTTAAGGTTTTTGGATATCATAGGTAACAATATTAAAGTTAAGGTTAGATTTTTAGGATAAACAAATATAGTTAAATTATAAAAAAGAGTGTAATTAAATTTCGTTGACAAAATTTTATAAACACAACTTACGTATGCTTTTGCTGCCCGCTCATCTACGAGCTTCCCATCCTTCTTCCTTTTGTGCGTCCGCTGGAAGATTGCGGGGAAGTCGACGGTCTTTGGGTCTCCCTCGGCTATGATGGCTTCTTCGCACTATAAAAATTAAGTAATTAATTAATAAAAAAATTATAATTACCAAAAATCGATCTAGTAAAAAATTATAATACTGACCATCCGTCGAAAATGCTCGACGGTCGGAATGGATCCACCCGTGTGGAGACCACCCTTAGCACGGGACGCTCTTGCCTTCTCGCACTTGGCCTTATAGGTCGGTGTCTCCATCTTTTCCTTCATCTTCTCCTAGAACTCCTCCTTGAACCACTCCTTGCGAAGATCCCCTGAATGTGACGCCAGCGCCTTCTGATCATTGATCATATCCCTGAACATTTTACTGGCGACGGTCTTGTAGCACTTTCGGATCGCAGACTCTCTATGATCCGGCCACCAGTACTTCTTCTGCAAATTCGAAAAATATTTTTTAACATTTTAATCATAAAATTATATATTATTCTAAATAAAAAATTTATACATACCCGCAGCATATCCAGCCAAATGAAGCGTCGATCCAGCGGGATGTCACTGAAGTTGATATAAGGGCCATGCAAGTTCTCCTGCATGACATCCACAAGATCATTTTCAGCCTTGGTCGGGAAGAACCTGAAATAAGTAAACAATATACAATTAGAATAAAAAGGGATAAATAAATAAATGTGTGAATTGACAATAAGTACTTACGTCGCTCCATCGGCCCACAGCTCGGGACGATCGATATTGGCTGGCCGCTCTGGTAGAGTAGGACGATCTGTAAATCCTGGACGACGAACATATACTCCGTTCTCCACCAGGAGGTCTGGATATGTATTTTCTCCGGTAGGAGCAACTAGTGGAGTAGCCGGTGTACTAATAGTCGCAGTAGTCGTAGGAGTATTAGCAGGGGTAGAAGCTGAGGGAAGCCCGGGAGATGGAGTAGCTCCCTCTACCGATGAACGAGTACATAGCGGGGATAAACCATTCTCGGCATCTATGAACTCGTCCTCTGATGGTCGTGTGCGACCTGCATCCGGAGTAGCTGGAGGATGCTGGGAAGACGATTCTCTATGAACCTGTCGTCGTGATCGTCCTCGTCCTCGTCCTGCCATAGGTAAATCTGACAGTAAATAATATATGGTGTTATGAAACAAATAAAATTAGTGACATCAAGACATCATAAAGTAATGGATGGTGTGGTGAAACAAAAAAAATACTAGTGTGGTGATGAAATAAATAATAACTGTGTCATTAAATAAATAAATAATCTAAGATAATACATATGTGTGTACGTACTAATCTTCTTCATCTTCCGAATCGTCTTCCGAATTATTTTCTGAATCGTCTTCATCTTCGTCTTCTTCATCTTCGTCTTCTTCATCTTCATCTTCATCTTCTTCATTTTTATTTTTACTTTCACTATCACCTTCATCATCCAATTTTTGTTCCTCGTTCGATACTTCCATATCAGATTCCTCCTTTATATGAGGTAAATCTTCTATGCCAATCTCTTCATTAACTCTACCATTCTCTACGGTAACATCAATCTCCATACCATCAACACCGGCCAAACTCATATATGTAGGTTGAGGCATGACCACCTCATCATCCTGGTATGCTAGATCCCTAATATTATATGTGTTTCTAGCTCTAGTTTTGCATACATCCTACCAATCCTTTTTATTGCGTCGTCGACTGGAATAGCTCGTATAATACACTTGAACCGTTTGACTAGCCAATACAAATGGTTCGAAACCTAAATATCTTTTTTATAATTTATATCAACAAACCAAAATTGGTTGTCAATTTTCCATCATTGCTAGGGTGTTGTGTCCAACCAATCACATTTAAACAACACAATTTTTATCTCATAAGAGTATTCCAGCTCCACGACATCTCTTAGTACACCGTAATAGTCAAATTCTGGATCCTCATCGTAGACTGAACCCCTCACACATACTCCAGAATTTTTTGTATAATTAGCCTGCTCATCGACAAATGATTGATTAATAGGCTTATCGGTGGTTCTAAATTTGAAGCCATTGATGGTGTATCCATCCCAACACTTTACCCTCTTTCTTCGTCCGATAGCTAATGCTCGAAGTCGTTCGTTCTATAACTCTGTACCAGGACAAAAAATCTGAAACATCACATATCATATAAACATTAGACAAAGATTGATCGGAATGCTAAATTTAGAATGCTTAATGTTTAGGATCCGTACATAATTATGGAACCACGATGGAAATTTTGTATCAACCTCTCTAGTAAGATCATTAATAGTAAGTCTCTCCATTTTTACCTCAGCTCTAAAAGTACTATAATAGTAAGGAGAATAGTTAGAGCACTTTTTTTTCCAAGCATATACATAATTGAAATATGTAGCAAAGATGTATCGCTTACTTCTCAATATCTATCATCTCCTCAAAACCACTATTTAACAATATATACCGATGAGTGGCTTCAAACTCATCATCTTACAACCACCGTACTTTAGTAGCACTTGTAGGCTTGCCTCCCAAATTGAAGATAGTGCAGATTACACTATTCGTTTCATCAACCCCACCGTCATAATTTTTTGGGGCTCTATTCCGATTTGTTCTAACATGAGTATCAAAGTAGATGGAGCGAAAGTTTGAAACCTCCTCAATGATATATGCTTCGCATATCGAAGCTTCTACATGAGCCTTATTGCCCACTTTCTTCTTTAGGTGATGTAGATACCTATAGATAATATATTGAATATTAGAATTATTTTAGTAAAGAAATTAATAGTACAAACTAATCAATTTATACCTCTCAAATGGATACATCCATCGATAATGGACGGGAGCACCGATACGTGCTTCATATTCAAGATTAATCGGCAAATGCTCCATACTTTCAAAAAAACCGGGGGGTAGAACCATTTCTAACTTGCACAATGTCAATACAATATTCTCCTCAAGTTCTATTAAATGTTGTACCATCAACTTGCTTGAACACAAATCTCTAAAGAATATAGATAATTCGGCCAGCGGAGTCCATACTTGATGAGGCAACTTCTCTCTCAGAGCAATAGGTAGTAACCTCTCCATAAACACATGGCAATCATGACTCTTCATTCCTGTCAGCTTGTGTTCGTTGAGATCGACACATCTTGCCAGATTTGACACGTAGCCGTCAAGAAATCTCAACTTTAAAATCCAGTTGCATATTATCAACTTTTTCTCCCTACTCAATATAAATGACGCTGGAGGCTTGACCCAATTACCGTTTGTACTTCGTTTTTGGTACAAATCTGAACGCCTGCAAATAATTTTCAAGTCATTTCTTGCTTTAAAATTGTCTTTTGTTTTTCCCTTGATATCCATCACCGTATTGAGAATGTTGTCGAATACATTTTTTTTCGATATTCATAACATCAAGATTGTGTCTTATGAGATTGTCCTTCCAAAAGGTAAATACCAAAAGATACTTCGTTTCGTCCAATTATGTCTATGTTTGAACCCTTCGAAGTGAAGGGCCGATATCGGAACTTCCATCACAGTCGGCAATCCATCTACCTCTTTCCAAACTTGGTCTTCTGTCAGTCTCAACGGGGGCGGAGATAGTTCCTGTTTACCTGCTCTAAATACATCTATGTTCCTTCTCCACAGATGCGACGCATGAAGGAACTGACAGTGACAATCAAAAAAGCATGCTTTCTCGCCATTCTGGAGACGGAATTCCTTACTATTTTTCATACATATCGGACAAGACAAAGTACCATGAGTACTCCACCCCGATAAAATATCATATACTGGAAAATCATTGATGGTCCACATGAGGTTCGTCGGAGGAGGGGGCGGGTCAGGTTCGGGGTCGCCACAGGCTGAGAGAGGGAGGGGGTCACCGTGAAGTAGGGGTCGGTGGAGGAGGCGGTCGCCTGAGAGGATGAGGGGGTCGGTGGAGGAGGAGGTCGCCGGAGAGGGGTAGGGGGTCGGGGGGAGAGAGAGAGAGAGAGAGAGAGAGAGAGAGAGAGAGAGAGAATGAGAATGAGAATGGGGGTAAATGAAACTGGCGGAGGAAATTTAAGTTTTCGCAGCGACGAATTTTTCGTCGCTAATCCGTCAATGAAGTAACAGCGACGGAATCTTGACGAAATATAACATATTTGGTTTACATAAATAATTTAGTCGTTATTCTGTCGCATTTTCGTCGCTGAGTCAGTGACAGATTAGTTTCCGTCGTTGAGATCAATCGCTACTTAACAGTATTTTTGCAGTGAAGAAGAGTATGCGGCTAAAATTGTCCATGCGGCCCGAGCTATGTATTTATCTTTTTCCTCTAATACATGACTCGGCTCCACCTTGGCACGATTTTTCCTGAATTTGTCTTTTCTTCTCTGACACGCTTTATTGGACAGTCACATCGGTCACTTCTCTGACACGCTTTATTGGCTAGTCACTTCAGTCACTTTCTGGCCTTGTATTTATTTCCATCACTCAACCCATGTTCCTAGGAGTGGACCTTGCGATGATCTATGCGGCCAGTTTTATCCATGCAGCCAGTTTCATCCATGCGGGCAGTTTGACCCATGCGGCCAGTTTTATCCATACGGCCAGCTTCTTGCATACAGCCTGTTTCTTGCCTGCGGCCAGCTCATCTCCTGTACTTCTAGCACTTATAGTAGCAATATTTTCCTTTGTTATATATTCTCTTATGGATTATTTACTCCTTGTGCTTGGCCCAATTAGTTAAATTTATTTGATGCATGTTATTTCTAAATTGCTTATAACCTGGATGCTACACTTACCAGAACATGGAATACCCGGAACATGGAATGTAATGTCACTGTTAAACTAAGAACTTCAGGCACCTGACTTGTACTGAATGAACTTGATCCCTGACTCGAGATACTTGATATGTACTGATAAACCGGATAGTGGCTCGGCGTAGCTCACTCCTAACATGATAGAATCTCCAGAACTGAAATGCTTGTACTGATAAGATAATTTTCGTGGTTGATTGCTTGTCCATGTCCTGATTGTACTTGTCAAGCTATCGTCTAGTCTTGCATCATGTCTAAGGCAGATTCCTGAGCACCACGGTCAGGAATCCTTGATAACTTGCCTAAGTTAATAACTAGAATAATTATCTAGAAGCATCTAAAGAGATTTTCTGGCTACATGAAATTTCGGTATCCCAGCGATACCTGATGGATTTGGAGCTCTCCGTCGAGAGTGGCAGACTTCCAGCACACCGTCGAGTGTTGCAATTTACCTAAAAAATACTTTATACTTAATTAATCTATGCTATGTACTCTTACGTCTGGATAACCCGGATAGTCTGCAGGGCATGTGGCTGTATAGAATCTCAATTACATTTGTTAGTAACCAGGATTGTGATAACCCTAGTTAGTTAATGGTAGTAAGTCGTATGTCATGTTTGGTCATGATTGCATATTTTTAAGTCTTGTCTTGGATCATCCAGCTAATAATCATGAACTGTACCCGTTACTGATTCCTAAAATTGCTTAAATTGCTTATTTACTTATTGCTCTTATTTATATTTCCTTATGCTATTGAATGTTTGCATGCTGGTTTTAGTTCCTAAGTTGGCTCTCTTGTAGTACTTTGTTGTTTTGGGGTCTGACCCCACTGGTTTTGTATGGCCAGATTTCAGAGCAACGCCACATGATATTTCGTACTTTCCACCTCCAGATGGTGAACACCAGGAACACCCGAGGACTTGTGTCACGCCCCAGTCCCAAAATACATAGGACTAGGACACGTAAGCATGCCAGCCGCATGGATATGGCAACTCCAATATATGGAAACCAAATCCATACGTACGCTGTATTATGAATATCAAATCCACAAATGGTATAAAATGTAATACAAGTCACAGGGTAAAATCTAAATCTCATCCACCAAAATCATATAGAGATAAATAACCAGTATCTATGAAACTAGATCTTAATAAGAAGTATCTAAGGATGATAGTTGGATGGAAACAAATCCACTACCAACTCGAATGGAAAAGTAAATACAATATAAGTATAACACAACAACACCATATAGGAATACCAGCTAACAATCACGGCTCGAAGAGAGGACATCCACGAAAAATATATATCCATCCAATCTGCGCTCCTGCAAATACTCAAGAACAGATACACCTGGCAGAGGACCAGGTCCTCAGAGGGACGTAACAAGATACAGAAAATACGAGCCAATTTGAATACAGTAAACATGCATATGGTTTGAAAATAGATAAGTACGCTGTACAAGACAATCTATATGAATGCAAATGAGGACAACTTTTCGACGTATGGACAAGGGTAGGCTACTCGATCTAAGCCTCACAACTCACACACCCGTCAATGGACATCAGAAATCGACATACCTCTGGGGTAGCGACCAGCGCGACTCTACAGAAATCGACATACCTCTGGGGTAGCGACCAGCGCGACACACACCCGTAGTGCGAACTATATACTACAGTTTACCAGAGTGGTTAAAAGCCCATACGCCTAATGATTGTCCTCTCATGATACTAGGTGTCAAGTGTGTGTCAACATATCTAATATATAGTAATGACTGGAAGGAACTACACATGCAATAAATAAACAGACATGCAATAAATATACAGAAATATACTAAGCATGCAAAATACTGTAAGCAATTTGGCAAGGTATCTTGCCTGGGGTCCTGCTGCTGGTATGAATCAGAGTCCAAGTCACAGTCCAAATAGCCTATGTATTACAAATTTATCACATCAAAAGATAATTTATTTTAATTTATTTAATTCTGGAATAATTACTCTAAAATCCTATTTTAATCTTATTATTCTGATTTTTATGTTAATTCCTAAATTTTGTCCAAAGAAACTAAATTTTATCAACTCGAGACTCATGGCACGCAAATCGAGACGATCTGTTGACCGAAAAGTCAACCGACACAAACTCAACTTTCATGCAAGATTTCCTGTAGATTTCAACATCAAAACATGCTGGAATTTATGGCTCGTCCGAATTCAAATTCGTTTGGGAATTATGGCACATACAAATTTTGTATTGTGCACCAATGGTTAAATTCTAACCTAGAAGTTCTACAGAATTAACAGTATATAAATACTTCGAATTAAATTCTGGGAAAAACATATGTCAATTATCTAGACATTAGCTTTCCGAAACTTCAAACGGTTCATGATTCTGATTCATGGTTCTCCCGGAATCGCAAAAACATCGAAACACGTCTATTTTTGGACATGCTGTGCTCTACGAATTTTCCAGAATTTAATACTTATAATTTCGTAAAACAATTTATATAATCAGAAATATAACCTCAATATCTTTCTAACGCAAGAAACTAGGTCTCGTTTGGAGTCCGGAGCTATGCGCAATGGCTTGTGGAAGATAAAGGAACCCTAGATGGCAATTCTCCAAAATCTCTCTCTCTCTAAAATAATGGGATAATTAGGGTTATAATAATAATATATATATAGGGATGTACCTGCGGCTGAAAGGATATTTATAGGCTGACACGTGTCAGAATCTGATTGGATGGTTTTTGTTATATTATTTGTTTTTGATTTGCCTTTATCAAAACATTATTTAAGTCATTTTAAATCTAAAAACTCAAAATAAATATTAAAAATAATCATAAAAATCTGGAAAAATTACAAAAATATATATTTTGAATTTAAAAACTCTAGAAAAATATTTGGGATAATTTTATATTCATAGATTTCCTACTATAATTAGGAGAAGCTCTAAACATTAGTTTTACCCATATAACTAAAAATAAATACTAAAATTATTTCAAAAATTCTGAAATAATTCCATAAAATATATAATAATATTATAAACCCTAAAAAACAACTTGGGTCCATTCTATATTCCTGGGATTGCACAATAAATCCTACAAGTCCTAAAAATTAGTTATTAGCCTAAATAACTCCCAATAAATACTAAAATATTCAGAAAATTTCCAAAAAATTCTAGAAAATATATTTGACTATTTAGAACCTGAAATAAAATTTTGGGATATTTTTAGTTAATTTTGAACATAAAATAAATTCTTCAAAGTCCTAGAAAATTAGTGTTACTAGTTTTTAATTAACTAAAAAATTATGAAAAAATTCCAATAATATAAAATAGCCTAAAAATAATTCTAAATAAATATTTATATAAGTAAATATACTAAAAAATATATTTTCTAATTAACTAAGAGAATACTCTAAATAAATTTAACATCTATAATAAATATAATAATATAAAATATACACAAAATACCTATTTTGGGTGAGGGAGTTTACAATCTACCCAACTTAAAACAATTTCGTCCTCGAAATTAAAATAAGGCATAATTTGTTAAATCCTTCACATTCGTACATAAGGTACGTCAATCGCAATCTCTTCCAAAAATTTAAATAACAAAATCTATTCAAATCTATCGCGATCACTTCAAAATTAAGATAACCACTGTTTAAATCAAAATTCAGCCTGTCGTAATCTCTTCTCGATTTTTAAATAATCAACCTCCAAATCTAACTCAAGTCTATATGACATCCCACATCAAAATTTATATCACAATTTCCAACTATCATAATCTCCTCTAGACTTTGAACAATAAACAATTCTAATCAAATCTTATTCCTATTCTCAACTTAAGAATTTTGTACTCTTCAAATATTTAAACTCAATTTACATCCTCAATATTTCAAATAGGTGACCCAACAATCAAAATTGAACTTTTAATTCAAATCATCAAATTGTAAAATTTAAATCTAATTCACCAATTGTTCAAGTCTAAAATTCTATATTTATCCTCAAAATTTAAATCGATGATTCATCGTTCAATATTCAAAATTTAAATCATGTGCTCAAAGTATAAATATTTGGTCCGCAATATCAAGATTTTAAAATTCGTTAAATCCTCATTATCTTAATCCTTCTTTTAAAATTTCTCAAAATTAAAATGACTTGAATCTCCCAATCTAATCTTACTTGATCACAATCTAAAAGAAATTCCTCTCAAGTTGACAATGCAACTTCTACCCAACTTAGAATTTACCCATCTATCATATAAGGCTATACGCTTTAAGAAAAATATTCCTTAATTTATTTACTCATGTCATTCAATCCTCAAAACTTTAACACCAATTATATCATATATGATATGCCCTTAATTACAAAAGAATAATCCTCAAGTATGTGATCGGCCTATGGGGCATATCTAGTACTCTCTGTGTATCAACTTATACCAAGCACGAGGTTTCGTCTTTCCGAAATAAGGGAAGACGGAAAGCAATGATGAAGAGTTCAAGGGAAGGGTAATATAAATAGAAGTATGGGGATCAAGGCGTTTAAGGAACTCAAATGGGAATTGTCAAGGCAGTTGTGGATTGAAATCCTATTTTGTAATTCTTTGTTCGTATGCTCGTATTAGTACAGTTATGTAACCGATACGATCCGCTCAGACATATCTAGGGGCAAGTACAGGTGTTTACTAGTCAACTATATATCTCAATCCACGTAAGGTAGTATTGCGAAGGGCGAATCAAACGCACTATGGTTGATCAGACCGTAGTACTCTGATTCTGAAATGTATTATTGTAGCGCTCCAATAATACATATCATGAACAAGCTCGATAAAGAATAAGCTTGCAAAAGCTAGGCTATAATAGCAGCATAAGTCAAGGTGGTACAACAATTATAGGTACGCTAGATGATGATGAAAGGAGGTACAAGTCAATTCAAGTTCACAAAAACAAAACAAAAAAACAGAATAAGCAATAATAATAAAAACTCTACAAATCTATATAGTTATCATACAGCCTCCTTGTCTGTGTCGCTAGTCGACCAAATGGGGGCAAGGACCTCTAAATTCTATTGTCTGAATAAACATTGTCTCCTAAGCTAGCATACAATTAATGTTGTTCAATCACACTTCATTAATAGGTCAAAAGACTATGTGATACTAGGTGTCAAACATTTTGGTAAAACTTCTAACTAACTCTAGTAGTGTCTATACTACCCTCCAGCCTTCATAATACATCAGGGGTAATGGTAAACCAATCTATAGCTAAGGAATTCTAGGGTTCACTAGATATTCTAAACTTAGTGGTGTCTATATTCTCGTTGTATTCTTAATAGGGGTGCTACCATAATTATCATCCTAATAACAGGGGTTCCTATATTCTAGCAGAAGGCTATACTCAAAGAATTATTAGGGAAGTACAGGAATCAAGCATGATGCAATTATTCAGATAGAATGGATTGGAAGGAAAGCTAATCATAGTCAATTGTGGATGAGATCCTATACTCTATTCCTAGGTGCAGGCTTGTTCGGTACAATAACGTAACCGAGACAATATGCTCTCGACCTGCATGGGCCACCACAAAAACATGTCACGCCCCAGTCCCAAAATACGTAGGACTAGGACACGTAAGCATGCCAGCCGCATGGATATGGCAACTCCAATATATGGAAACCAAATCCACACGTACGCTGTATTGTGAATATCAAATCCACAAATGGTATAAAATATAATACAAGTCACAGGGTAAAATCTAAATCTCATCCACCAAAATCATATAGAGATAAATAACCAGTATCTATGAAACTAGATCTTAATAAGAAGTATCTAAGGATGATAGTTGGATGGAAACAAATCCACTACCAACTCGAATGGAAAAGTAAATACAATATAAGTACAACACAACAACACCATATAGGAATACCAGCTAACAATCACGGCTCGAAGAGAGGACATCCACGAAAAATATATATCCATCCAATCTGCGCTCCTGTAAATACTCAAGAACAGATACACCTGGCAGAGGACCAGGTCCTCAGAGGGACGTAACAAGATACAGAAAATACGAGCCAATTTGAATACAGTAAACATGCATATGGTTTGAAAATAGATAAGTACGCTGTACAAGATAATCTATATGAATGCAAATGAGGACAACTTTTCGACGTATGGGCAAGGGTAGGCTACTCAATCTAAGCCTCACAACTCACACACCCGTCAATGGACATCAGAAATCGACATACCTCTGGGGTAGCGACCAGCGCGACTCTACAAAAATCGACATACCTCTGGGGTAGCGACCAGCGCGACACACACCCGTAGTGCGAACTATATACTACAGTTTACCAGAGTGGTTAAAAGCCCATACGCCTAATGATTGTCCTCTCATGATACTAGGTGTCAAGTATGTGTCAACATATCTAATATATAGTAATGACTGGAAGGAACTACACATGCAATAAATAAACAGACATGCAATAAATATACAGAAATATACTAAGCATGCAAAATACTGTAAGCAATTTGGCAAGGTATCTTTCCTGGGGTCCTGCTGCTGGTATGAATCAGAGTCCAAGTCACAGTCCAAATAGCCTATGTATTACAAATTTATCACGTCAAAAGATAATTTATTTTAATTTATTTAATTCTGGAATAATTACTCTAAAATTCTATTTTAATCTTATTATTCTGATTTTTATGTTAATTCCTAAATTTTGTCCAAAGAAATTGAATTTTATCAACTCGAGACTCATGGCACGCAAATCGAGGCGATCTGTTGACCGAAAAGTCAACCGACACAAACTCAACTTTCATGCATGATTTTATGTAGATTTCAACATCAAAACATGCTGGAATTTATGGCTCGTTCGAATTCAAATTTGTTTGGGAATTATGGCATATACAAATTTTGTATTGTGTACCGATGGTTAAATTCTAACCTAGAAGTTCTACAGAATTAACAGTATATAAATACTTCAAATTAAATTCTGGGAAAAAACATATGTCAATTATCTAGACATTAGCTTTCCGAAACTTCAAACGGTTCATGATTCTGATTCCTGGTTCTCCCGGAATCGCGAAAACATCGAAACGCGTCTATTTTCGGACATGTTGTGCTCTACGAAATTTTCAGAATTTAATACTCATAATTTCGTAAAACAATTTATATAATAAGAAATCTAACCTCAATATCTTTCTAACGCAAGAAACTATGCCTCGTTTGAAGTCCGGAGCTATGCGCAATGGCTTGTGGAAGATGAAGGAACCCTATATGGCAATTCTCCAAAATCTCTCTCTATATAATTAGGGTTATAATAATAATATATATATAGGGATGTACCTGCGGCTGAAAGGATATTTATAGGCTGACACGTGTCAGAATCTGATTGGATGGTTTTTGTTATATTATTTGTTTTTGATTTGCCATTATCAAAACATTATTTAAGTCATTTTAAATCTAAAAACTCAAAATAAATATTAAAAATAATCATAAAAATCTGGAAAAATTACAAAAAAATATATTTTGAATTTAAAAACTCTAGAAAAATATTTGGGATAATTTTATATTCATAGATTTCCTACTATAATTAGAAGAAGCTCTAAACATTAGTTTTACCCATATAACTAAAAATAAATACTAAAATTATTCCAAAAATTCTGAAATAATTCCAGAAAATATATAATAATATTATAAATCCTAAAAAATAACGTGGGTCCATTCTATATTCCTGGGATTGCACAATAAATCCTAAAAGTCCTAAAAATTAGTTATTAGCCTAAATAACTCCCAATAAATACTAAAATATTCAGAAAATTCCCAAAAAATTCTAGAAAATATATTTGACTATTTAGAACCTGAAATAAAATTTTGGAATATTTTTAGTTAATTTTGAACATAAAATTAAATTTTCAAAGTCCTAGAAAATTAGTGTTACTAGTTTTTAATTAACTAAAAAATTATGAAAAAATTCCATTAATCTAAAATAGCCTAAAAATAATTCTAAATAAATATTTATATAAGTAAATATACTAAAAAAAATATTTTCTAATTAACTAAGAGAATACTCTAAATAAATTCAACATCTATAATAAATATAATAATATAAAATATACACAAAATATCTATTTTGGGTGAGGGAGTTTACAATCTACCCAACTTAAAACAATTTCGTCCTCGAAATTAAAATAAGGCATAATTTGTTAAATTCTTCACATTCGTACATAAGGTACGTCAATCGCAATCTCTTCCAAAAATTTAAATAACAAAATCTATTCAAATCTATCGCGGTCACTTCAAAATTAAGATAACCACTGTTTAAATCAAAATTCAACCTGTCGTAATCTCTTCTCGATTTTTAAATAATCAACCTCCAAATCTAACTCAAGTCTATATGACATCCCACATCAAAATTTATATCATAATTTCCAACTATCATCCTTAGATACTTTTATGGAGATCTAGTTATATAAATGCTGGTTATTCATTTATATTAATTTTCTGTGGATGAGATTTAGATTGTACCCTGTGACTTGTGATATATGTTTATACCACTTGTGGATTTGATATTCATATTACAGCGTACGTGTGGATTTGGTTTCCATATATTGGAGTTGCCATATCCATGCGGCTGGCATGCTTACGTGTCCTAATCCTACGTATTTTTGGGACTGGGACGTGACAACTTGAGTGGGTTTTTTTTTCATCACCCACCTGATCTTGTACTTATACTTTTGAGGCGTTTAGCCACCGAGCACGTGTTTAGCTCGTGTTTTGGTATTTGACATTCTTTCCTGCGGGCCTACATGTAAAGCATATTCTAGACTATATCTAGATCTTATCATGTAATATTGCACTCTGCTAGTTCTTCATTTTTGGTAACTAGTTTCATGATTATCTATTTATGTATAGTTTGGGACGCCTTACTATTATATGTTTGGTGATTATACATCTTGTAACTTGTTGCTTGCTTGAGATTGAGACAACTAGGACTCTTGACCCAGAAATGACTGTTGGATTGTAGAGTAAACCCTCACATGTCTAGACAGTCGTGACCGTATCTCGGGGTATAGAGTACTCTGGTGTACGCAGCTGGCTTTTTTCGTCCCCGCTCTCCAGTATTTTGGTTCTGGGACGTGACACCCACCCACGCACCCCGCCGCCGCCGGCCGCCCCCGCACCACTGTCGCTGCTTCTTTTTCTTCTTCTTCTCTTCTTCTTCTTATGTGCTTCTCCTTCAATAGGACTGTCAACATTGTGACAGTCCTTCCAATTGGAAGGACTGAAGGAAAAAAAAAAATGGGCGTGTCTGGATCAATTTTCGATATTAAACATGTAAAAAAAAAAAAAATTTGGCTGCCCTAAGCAATTTTGTAGTGCCGATAGAATTTACCTTAAAAATTGTGTGGTTAAAATTATTTGATGCATTATTGCTTCGTGTCTGGTCCATATATATATATATATATATATATATATATATATATATATATATATATATATATATATATATATATATATATATAATTTTATTTTATAACACTAACTATTGGAATAACGTGGAAATATTACCTTATTAATAATTGAAAGCAGTAGGCCTCTTCTCTTTCTTTTGCTTTCACCCGAAAGGATGTGTGTGTTTGGAGTTCGGCTCCAGAATTTCAGTTGGGGCATTGGAGGATCGATCTAAAGGTGTTGGACAGCCACTGACCACCATTCGGTATCAAAATATTGTACCAACTCTTTAGAGCATCAATACCTTAGGCTCATCACATTTCTAAATTTCAGATTCAAAATGTTGGAGCTCATTTTATAAAATAGTAATTGGATCTCTATGATGGTCTCATCCCAAATACATGAGTTATAGTATGGGCTTCAAAAAATTTTATAAATCAAAATATAGGAACTTATTTTATAGAATAGTAAGACTCAATTTGGAGTCTCAATTTCTAGATTCTAGATTATTTTTATTTTTTTTGAAAAATAAAAGAATATGACAAATGGGGTCTATATTCACTCATCTCATTTGGACCTCAAGATTTGGGGCTTAAATGTATTTTTGAACTCCATCTAATATTGATTCTCTTAGAGCATCATTAGTAAGGCTCATTTCAATTTCTAGATTCTATATTCAGAATGTATGAGCTCAATTTGTAGAATAGCAAGACTTATTCTAAGTTTTAATTTCTAGATTTTCAGATCCAACCCACCCACGGGAGCTATAGGTTGGACATAAGAATTTCTAGATTCAGAATATAGGAAATTACCGAACTCGAATGACCCTTGTTGTTACAGAGGAGAGGTATAAGATCTCGGCAGGGTGACAGAAGATCAATTGATCGAGCCACGGGGACGTATTATTCCTTCCGTTTATTAATGGTGGGAGTTGGAAGGAAGTGGGTCCACAATACGTGCAACGCAGCATGCACAAAAAGTCTCGTATGAAATGTTGGACCACATACATAAAAAAAATTAGGAAATCATTTTTTTAGAATAGTAAGTTCTAATTTGAAACTCAATTCTATATTTATATTATTATTATTATTACATTATTTTTTTACCACACAATCTTTGGAACCAAAGTTTATTTTATCATTCTACATTTAACCTTCTTTTTTTTAATTTTGGACCTCAAGGTAAAATTTTGAGCATCTTACAACCAGACACCAAGCTTGTGCAACCTCTCATACTACACATATCATCTCCAAGTTTAATCATCATAGTTCCCTCTTCCCTTGTAGTACAGCCCATGATCACCTTCACCATGAACATCCTCTCCTCCTCCTCCTCCTCCTCCTCCTCCTCCTTCTTCTTCTTCTTCCATCTACATCTCCTCCAAGCCGCCAAGCTGACCCTCGCCAAGCCTTGCCTCACTCCATAATCTCCATTCCCGATACGATTGCTGCAATCAGCATAAAGAAGCGTCTCACAGGAAGCCGAATCAAAGGGTAAATAGAGGTGCAAATACGGACGGACTAAATTCGAGTCCGATCGAATAAATCCATTAATGGGTTGGATTAGGGTTGAAGATACATGGATTGGGATTCGAATTCAGATTAAAATATTTGAAACCGATCAAGAATCGGATTGGACTCGGATCGGGTTACCCAAAGAACCTGAAATCTGACATACATCTAATATATATACATCTAATATATATATATATATATATATATATATATATATATATATATATATATATATATATATATCAAATAAAAAGTTTAAATCCTAAATTTTTCCACCCAAACTCTACAACTTTTAATCCTAAATCTCATTTCAGTTTCTATTTTGTAATGATTGAGGCTTTCAGTTTCTATTTTACAATGATTAAGACTTTATTGCTATTTGATTATGTGTTTAATATTACTCTTGTTTAAAATTATTTAAAATATCATATTAGAGTCCGATAAATCCGATGGATCCAACCCGAGTCCGACTTGATCGTCTGGACTTAGTCTTGGGCTACATATGTTGAACCCGAAGTCGGGTCGGACTTGGGCTCGGACTAGATTTATGATTCTTCGGATTAGGTTCGGATTGAGCTCAAATCCGATCCAATTCGTCCGAGTTGCACTTTTAGGGGCAACTAAAATCAACTCCGACTAAGATAATCCAACTCCGGGGATCTATGTCATATATTTTGTATATGTTGCCCACATTTATGAAATCAAATTAATACAGTAAATTAGATACGTTAAAAAGTCTTATAACATATACAAGCGATGGAAAACTTAGAATATAGTGTTGAAAATGTCTTGAAAGTTGAGAATATGGGATGTCGAGGAAGACGGGAGGGTAAACTTCGAGGCGGAGCTCTCCTGGAGATTGTGTGGAAATCCAAGTATTAAATTTTTAAGCAAAAATCCCAATCAAAACTATTCTACTTAGTAACTTAATACTCGGGTTTCCACACAATTAATAGTTGATTTGAGTTTTATATATATATATATATATATATATATATATATATATATATATATATTCACTAACTTTCTGTATTACTTCAATGGCTAAATAGTATTGATTGGATTATAACTTCACTTGTCTCCCTTTAACCATCGTACTTAAATTGAATAATCATGTTATAAATTCTATATAATTTTCGTTAAAATCCTATATAGTGTTCCCTAAATTATTGAGATATCTAGGTATGGTGTTCAGTATACTCTAGTAGTATGTGTTGAGATTTATATGAAATTGATCTCTAGAAATTTGGTCTATGTGAGACTGTCTTATTATTTTTCGTATTCGTATCTGGTATACGTATACTATTGATGTATATTATTTTCTAGGTATTTTTTTGGATTTTTCTAGCTGCTTCTGTGTAATTTTAGATTTTGCATGATGAGTCATCCTTCCCTTGTTATATATAAACCAATTATTTCTCGCTCTTTCGCATTCATTCACTTTCATTCTCTTTTTTCATTTTCTTCTTCCCTCTTCTCTTCCTTGGCCGAACCAGAGCAACCCCCCCCCACCCCCCCCCCCCCCCCCCCCACACACACTCCCGTGAGCCCATTAGTGGTAGTGGTAGTAGTGGGTTAAGGCAAGTACATATTTACTTCTTGGTATTTTTGATTTTGAAGTCTTAGTTGAAGTAGATCTAAGTTTTTAGTTTGGAGCTTCCATGAGTTTTACTTAGTTTTGATCTCTTAAGACTTAATGTTTTCCAAAACTAGTTGTTCTATGTTGAAGAGCATTCAATTTCAAGTGATTTAGAACTTTATTTCATTGAATTTGGACTTAAAATTAGAATGTTATGGAGAAAACAAGTTTTCATGAAAACTCGAAATTACCATGGCTGAACTTGTTGATTGGGATGATGGAGATTTCATGCGGCCAAACCTCTATGCGGCAAATAGGTCATGCAGCACGAACTCTTGCCGCATATACTTGCAGCATGCACCCAACTTGTTAGGCGCCTGACTGATTTACACTTGAGTGTTCTGGAACTAAGTACTTGAAAGAGTCAAGTGGCAGAACTCCTTGTGTCCAAACTCAATTGGGCGAATGAAACATCTATGCGGCAACGTGTGTATGCGGCTCGGTTGCATGTGCCCCTTTATTGTTGTAAACCCCCTATTTTTTTGATTAAATTTTATAATTTTAATTATTGGTATTATGAATTACTGAGATTAAGGAAGATTTTTCTGTATTTTTAGAATAAATGTTAGTTCATGGATTGATATTTATTTGTATTTAGTTAATTAATAATATTATGCAGAAAATATATTTTTGGGTGTACAACTATTATTAAAGTATTGTATAATTTTTCTACAATTTATTGAGGTCCGAAACTATTTTTTAGATAACTATATACATATTTGATTATTTAAACCAACCCAACCGGACCCTAAACCCTAGACCCTAAACCCGAACCCGGATCCTAAACTGAACCCGAAACCCTAAACCTACCCGAACCCGTTAATGTAGCCCCGCTACAATAACCCCCGCAGCCCCGACCCCTTCCCTTAAGTAACAGCCGACCCCCCCTTCCTCTTCCACGACCGCTCATTTCCCCTTCTGTAACCCCCCTTGCACTCCCATATATACAGACCATCACCAGCTCTCCCCCACCTGTCCTGACAACCACCGTCGACCAGCGCCGCCGCCGTCAACTGCCGTCGCACGTCGCCGCAAGCCGCCCAGAATTCATGAGCAACAGTGATCACAAGGTACCCTTCTTCTCGCCCTTATATCTCCATGCACAGTAGACCTAACAGCGACCCGTCGAATCCTATATGAAGACCACATGACCCCCTTAAACCCTGTATAATTAGTTTAGTGTATCGTGTCCTGTGTCGATCGTAAATCGTGACACAAAATAGGAAAAATGATCGAGTTTTGGGAACAGAAATTCTGCTTGAACAGTAATTTAGACAACATAAACAAGTTTTAATCTCTTTAATTAGTTTATTTTATTGTTGATTATGCTATGATTTATTTACTATTAAAATTCGTCAAAAACTTGGTTTCTTAAACCTATTTTTTTCCTGATACGGGGTGCGTTCCGCTAAACGAGACGATTTTATCGTGTACAAATTGCACCGAAAGGCACGTATCGTCAAAGCGGACGTGTAGGATTTTACGGAAGTTGATTTGGATGTGCATGCACACCGGAATCAACGCGTATCCGTCGAAAAATACCGTATCGGCATGTTCTGACACTCGTCATAATTTTGTGTCTTCTTGTCATTTTGCAACCAAACTTGCGCCATCGGATTCGCAGCGTTACGCTAGTTCTGTGACCCAAGTTTGGTTCAATTCTGTGAACGTTGATGAAATACCGTATCGCGGGCCCCACGGTTCTACTTGACGGACGATTTTGTGACCGGTTCATCGGAATCCAGTTCTAGATGTTCTGTTGGGTTCGTGCCATCGTTCTGGACTCTTAGAAATTAAGTTTGTTGTATTTGGAGAACTTTATCTTTGGCATATTTTTTGGTGCGAAGTGGGCCATATGTGGACCTCGTTTTGACCTGAAACTGTCAATTCTGTCCCTGTGTCCAAATTGGACTTATAGGGAGTTAATTCTAGATTTTTCAAGTATTCTGAGAGCAATAGTGATATTTATTTTATCATCCGGATGCGTACTTGGATATTCCACTTATATCGAAGCAACTGACGGAGCTCAGAACCCAAGCAAGTGTACCTTGCCAACTTGCAGTAGATCATGTGATATTAATTGCTTGAATTATTTTTATATACTTCTGTGATGTACCTATTCAAACTAGGACTGTGAGACGTTGCTTAACGTTCGAACAAGATTCGGATGTCGATGCCGTACGCGGAGTCGTGTAACGTCACTTAGAGAGTTGATTCCACGATCCTATATTTTTACGTGCTTGCTTTACCAAGTACGTCGTACCATAGGACACTTGACACTATTTATGTGACATAATCTTTCTTGAGTTATTCATGGTGATTCTGTATAGGCTTACAGGATTCGTGACATGAGACTTGAATATATAGAGATATCATTATGACTCGTTGTACTAGCTAGAGGTCATGATCTTGCGTGTTATGGACATGAGACGTCGTGGACATGAGACGTGAGGTTACATTGGATGGGGAGAGACAAACTGGCTACAGGCTGATTATATATATATATATATATATATATATATATATATATATATATATATATATATATATATATATACACTTTACTATTGGAGGTGCTTTAGTCTCTGTACAGAGCTTGCCCATTACGTGATATTCTTGCTGCTACGGGCTCCCCGAGACTGAGCTTGTAGTGGTCTCAGCCCGAGTACTAATGATGCTCTCATTTATATTTCACATAGCTGATTACATAGCTTGCCCTGAGGATCTATTTTTATTTACTGTATTTTATTTGGCTTGAGTGCTTCTTGTACCTTGCTATGTCCCCTGAGGACCTGGATATGGATTATGTCCCCAAGTACAGCAGAGGAGAATTACCCTGAGGTTTACGGGACAGGAGCTGATACTGGAGCAGTACTGGCACTAGAGGACGAGGTTGTACCCGAGGATTTCTCATGAGTATTCCGTTACATACTCAGTTATCTATGCATATTATTATTTCATATCTGGACTCATGGACATATGTATTGGTGATATTCTCTTTCCTTTATTGTGTCGGGTTGTTCCCCGAGATAATACTTATGTTGACTTGATGATGGACTATTTTTTTATCTATTATTTTGACTGGTCTATCATATTGAATTGTGTTTCTTTCTGTGGATGAGATTAGAATTATACTGTGATAGATGGTGTAGACTGCATTTATATTTGTTACAGTTTAAGTACACTCTAACGGGTCCATTAAATTGGGTTTGCCCATTGGAGTTGTGCTGCTGGCCATTGCCACATGGCTAGTCCCTCGGCATTTTGTGACTGGGGCGTGACACTTGTAGGCGCATATCCCTGCACCACTTGGGCACGCCTTTTTATGATTGTCTTTTCTTCTGACAGGAATTTATTGGCCAGTCACGTCGGTCACTTCTCTGACACGACTGGTCACAACGGTCATTTTCTTGACGTGCATTTATGACCCATCACTCAAAACACTTTAATCGAGGAGTGTACTTTGTGCATAGCATGCAGCCAGCCCCTTGCATGCAGACAACTTCTTGCATGCGACCAGCCCCTTGCATGCGACAGCCTCTTATATGAGCCTGATTATTTCATTTGCCTATGGCACTTGTAGTAGCATAACTTCTTCTGATATATTGTGTATTTTAATTGCTTCCCTTGTGTGGCCAATGTTGTTAATTTCTGCCAATGCTAGTTTTCTTACCAACAACAAAATGATTACAACCCGATTGTGATAACTTACATGAGCATGGAATTTTCCTGAACATAGATTATAGTTACACTGTTAATCATAAACTCTCGGTACCAGACTTGTACTAATATTCTTGATAAGTGGCTCGACGAAGCGCACTTCTGACATGCTAGAATTTCCTGAATTGTATTGCTTGAAACGACAAGATGACTTCCCGTAGTTATTTTCTTGTCTCTGTCCTGGATGTACTCGTCAAGCTATTGTCATGTCTTGCATCATGTCTAAGATAGATTTCTGAGCACCACGGTCAGGAATCATTGATAACTTGTCTAAGTTAATAACTAGAATAATGATCTAGAAAGCATCTAGGTAGATTTTCTGGCTACATGCAATTCCGGTATCCCAGCGACACCTGATGGATTTGGAGCTCTCTGTCATGAGGGATACATTTTCAGCACGCCATCGAGTATTGTAAACTGTCGAATATTATACCTGATTTAATTATATGGTATGTATCCTTACGTCTGGATAACCCAAATAGTCTGTAGGGTATGTTGTTGTATAAAATTTAGCATGCATGTATTAGTAATTAGGGCTGTGATAACCCTAGTTAGCTCATGGTAGTAAACCGTAGGACATGATTGGCCTTGATTGCTTAATTTCTAGTCTAGTCTTATCCGGATTTATTTAGCAACTGATTCAGAAACTGAGCTTGAGTATTGATTCCAGATATTCTTGCTTTTACTCCAGAACTGTTTTAACTGTTAGACTTACATGTTGCATCTATTTTTTGATTCCTTATGCTATTCCTTAACTGATTTGTTTACATGCTGGTTGTAGTTCTTAAGTTGGCGCCCTTGTGGTACTTTACTGTTTTGGGGTCTGACCCCACTGGTTTTGTATGGCCAGATTTTGGAGCAACTTCGTAGGATCTTCCGTATTTTCTGTCTCAAGATGGTGAACACTAGGAGCACCCAAGGAAATGAGTGAGTTTCTTCTTCATCTCCCACCTGATCTTGTACATTATACTTTTTAGGCGTTTAGCCATCGAGCACGTGTTTAGCTCGTATTTTGGAACTTGATATCCTATCTTAGGGCTTACATGTAAAGTATATTCTAGACTATAGCTAGAGTTGATCATGTAATATTGTACTCTTGTTAGTTCTTTATTTTGTAACTAGCTTTATGATCATCTGTGTATGTATAGTTTGGGACGCCTTACTATTATATGTTTGGTGATCATACATTTTGTAACTTGTTGTTTGCTTGATATTGAGACACCTAGGGTTCTTGACCTAGGAATGACTGCTAGATTGTAGAGTAAACACTCATATGTCTAGACAATCGTGATCGTATCTAGGGGTACATAGTACTATTGTATACTTAGCTGGTTTTGTCTGCCCCTGCTCTCCAGTATTCTGGTTCTGGGACGTAACACAGTTTAAGTGGTGGCCCATACAAGTCTGAAAATTCAGAAGTGGGGGGGGGGGGTTTACCAGTGTTTATGTCTCAATCATGCTACTCCTTGATCTCCTCCAGTATCAACTCTATATCCGTAAAATCTTGATTCAATATCTTCTTTGATCCTTGATCAATCATGTTCGTCCCTCTGATGATCCTTGTGTCCTCTATCTTTCAGGGACACTATTTTTGGTCCTTCTGATCATCCAATCCGAGTTCCTCCAATGGAAGGACAACATCCCGCCATCTAGCAAACCCTTAAGGTTCAGCCTCAGCATTTTGGGGCCGGGTCCAGAACAACTAAGAATAAGGAACCCCAGATCTAGCCAGTACCTTTCGTACAACCAGTACCTGATACAGGAGGGGACAACAGTATGTACAGGCCCAAGCTCAAGTACAAGCCAGGCAAGGAGGTCCGCAGCAGAGAGGACCAGCACCGAGAGAAAGAGTCCAAGCTATGGAACTCTCCGTGGAAGAGCAGTTAGCTTCAGGTGAGGTGGTGGCAGGTACCATTCTCGTTAACTCTCATTCATCTTCAGTATTGTTTGATTCTGGTGTATCACATTCTTTTATATCTGCACGATTTGTGACACAAGTGGGGTTAGAACCCGAATTCTTATCAGTGACTCAATATACTTACTGGTAACGGTATAGTGGGAGTAGATCGAGTTTACGTCTCATGTCGAGTCGTATTGTGTGGGCGAGAGGTTCCCGCTAGACTAATAGAATTTTCTATGGAAGATTATGACGTTGTCCTAGGAATGGATTGGTTGAGGGCCCGATATGCAACAAAAGATTGTCATGCTGGCAATGTTATCTTTCGTATCTTCCGAGAAAAAAATTCTTATTTTCCAGAGATGAGACAGAATCTTCATCAGCAACCTTGAGGATGAAAGCAGCAAAAGAAGTACAATTGCCCCGAGTAGTCTGTGAATTCCCAGATATATTTCCAAAAGAGCTTTCAGGCATGCCACCAGAAAGAGAGATCGAGTTCACTATTGATCTACTTCCGGGAATATCACCAGTGTCAGAAAGGGTCTACAGAATGGCGCCTTCAGAGGACGAGGTCTTGTACAAGATGATTGAAGAATTGAGAACCAATGGATTCATTCGATCTAGTGGATCGCCATGGGGAGCCCTAATGCTACTTGTGAAGAAGAAAGATGGAATATCACATTTATGTATCAACTATCGGACACTAAATGCAGTAACCATCAAGAACAAGTATCTATTGCCTCGGATAGATGACTTGTTCGATCATCTTAGTGAAGCATCGATGTTTTCCAAGATTGATTTGCGATCAAGTTATTACCATATCAGAGTCAGGGAGCAAGATATTACCCAAGACAACATTCAGATCGAGATATGGCCATTGGGAGTTTCTAGTGATGCATTTTTGAGCAACCAATGTGCCAACAGTATTTATGGATCTCATGAATCATATTTTCATGCCCTATCTGGACAAGTTTGTGATAGTATTCATCGACGACATATTGATGTATAGTCGAAGTAAAGCATAGCACAAGCAGCAACTTCGCGCAGTCCTTCAAGTTCTCAGAGAGCATAAGTTATATGCAAAGTTTAGCAAGTGCTAGTTCTGGCTTGATCGTATTTCATACTTGGGTCACATCATTGCTAGAGGAGGATTTGAAGTGGATCCCAAGAAGATAGAAGTCGTTGTGACATGGCCAGTACCCAGAACGGTTGTAAAGTTTTACAGTTTTCTAGGGTTAGCAGAATATTACCGACGATTTATGGTAGACTTTGCTAGAATTTTTGCACCCTTGACGCAGTTGACACAAAAAAATATGCGCTTTGATTGGATAATGAATGTCAGACCTCTTTCGAGAAGCTCAAGTAGAAGTTGATCACGGCACCAATTTTGACTCTTCCAGATGGGTCAGGTGGGTTCACTGTATATATTGTGATGCGTCAGGCAAAGGATTATGATGTGTTCTTATACAGCATGACAAAGTGATAGCTTATGCGTCTCGGCAGCTTCAAGACCATGAGAGGAATTATTCGACGCACGACTTCGAGTTAGCAGCAGTTGTCATTGCACTCAAACTTTGGAGACATTACCTAAAAGGAGATCAAATAGAAATTTTTACCGACCATAATAGCCTTAAATACGTATTTACTCAGAAGGATCTCAACATGGGGCAGAGGAAATGGCTAGAGTTAATGACAAACTATGACCTTAACATTCAGTATCATCCTGGGAAGGCCAATGTCGTAACAGATGCTTTGATCCGGAGGGCCGGAGCCTATTTCTTGACAATACAGCGAGGGATTTTAGAAGATCTTCAAGAATTGGGCATAAAAGTAGTATTGCCTGGCA
This sequence comes from Iris macrosiphon, assembly GCA_036927795.1. Taxonomy (NCBI): domain Eukaryota; kingdom Viridiplantae; phylum Streptophyta; class Magnoliopsida; order Asparagales; family Iridaceae; genus Iris; species Iris macrosiphon. The sequence goes on along the minus strand of JAYESA010000019.1, from coordinate 8,017,605 downwards.
ATACGGCACTAATGGCAGGTCTGCAAGTTCAGTCTAGTATAGTGGAAAGAATCAAGGTAGCACAGTCAACAGATGTTAAGCTTCATCGGCTCAGAACAGAGTGTGAGGCCAGACGTAGAATAGAACTGAGCATTCATAGCAACGAAACCCTCCGTTTTGGGATCGTCTTTGTGTACCCAATGGAGACATTCATCGCGAGATTATGTCAGAGGCCCACAGTTTGCAGTACTCAGGATGTACAAAGAAATTTGTCAGCATTTCTGGTAGAATAGAATGAAGAGGGAGATAGCTCAGTTTGTTTCTCGATGTTTGGTCTGTCAACAAGTTAAAGCTGAGCATCAGAGACTAACAGAACTTCTTTAACCTTTACCAATTCCAGAGTGAAAGTTGGAGCAGATCGCCATGGATTTTGTGTCAGGTCTTCCTAAATCCCCAGCTGGCAGATATGCTATTTGGGTAATAGTGGATCGAATCACGAAGGTTGCACACTTTTTTCCTTTCAAAATAAGCCAGTCCACAAAGCAGTTAGTCGAGATGTGCCTAAGGCAGATTGTCAGAATGCATGGAGTACTAGTTAGTATAGTCTCGGATAGAGATTCAAGATTTACGTCGTACTTTTGTCTGAGCCTTCAGAAGAGTTTGGGTACACGTCTAAAGTTCAGTACATCCTACCTCCCACAGATAGATGGTCAGTCCGATCGTTCCATTCAGACTCTAGAAGATATGCTTCGATCGTGTACACTTGACTTTGGAGGTTCATGGGAAGATTCCTTGCACTTGGTCGAATTCTCCTACAATAACAGTTTCTAAGCCATTATCTAGATGGCTCCATTCGAGGCGCTATGTGGCAGGAAGTGCAGGTCAGCCATAGCTTGGGATGATATTGGCGAGAGGCAATTGCTGGATCCCGAAATGATAGCCCAGATAGTTGAGGTAGTCAGAAAGATCAGAAAGAATATTCAAGTAGCACAAGATTGCCAATGTCATTGGACCGATTCGCATCGGCGACCTCTTGAGTTTTCTTTCAACGACTTTCTTCGAATTTTGCCTACCCGTGGAGTTATTAGATTCGGGGTGCGAGAAAAGCTTAGTCTGCGGTATATAGGTTCGTTCGATATTCTCTATAGAGTAGAAGATATTTCTTATGGTCTTGCTCTTCCGCCATCGCTTCATGAGATACATAATATTTTTTATGTATCCCAATTACGACGGTATATACCAGATCCAAGCCATGTCCTAAATTATTCAGAATTAGTCGTTGGTACCAACCTTTCGTATGAGGAGAACCATCTATCCATTTTGGACCGGAGAGAGAAAAATCTCAAGAACCGGACCATTCGTTTAGTCCGAGTTACATGGGGGCATCACTCATCGAGCGAGTCGACTTGGGAGTGCGAGGATGATATCTAAGCTCGATACTCATATTTGTTTGACTCTTGAGGTATACTTGTTCGTATATCTCGTACCATAATCTTGTCTTATGCATGCTTGTCTTGCTTTAGGTAATTCGTAGCTTTTAATCAATTTTTGTATGCCCTTACTTGTTTTAAATTCATGTTTTCCTGGAGTAATCTTGCTAGATCATGTACCTTATTGAAATTTTGAGGACAAAATATAAGCACCCTGATTTTCAGAAATTATTAATTTGAATTTTTGGGATTTATCCGGTAATTAAAACCTAGGCCTTTGTTGATTCAATGATTTTTAATTGCGGTTATTACATATTAAAATATTATGGAAATAATATTTTATGGTGTAAAATGGAAAACCGGACATAGGGTAATTTTCTGTGAATTTATTGGACTCCGGAAGCATTTTTAAAGCCCTAGAAACCGATGTAGGTTTAAACCGAATTAAATCCGTGCCAACGCCCGACACCCCCATGAGAGCCGAAGCCAAGCCCAAGGAGCGTTGACCCAGCCCAAATCCTAAGTCAAACCCTAGTCCAATTTCTGTATATATAAATACATGATTCCCAAGGTTTTCTCCACAAAAGAAAAAGAGAAATTTCCAAAGAAATCCCCAAATCCCCAAATCCCTACTTCCCTAAATCAAATCCCTAATTATTAACTAATCCCTAAATCCTAACCTAACCCTAACCCTAAGCCGCCCCTCTGCCGACCCCTCTCCGGCGCCGTCCCCCGCCTTTCCCTCCGGCCACGTCACCGGCAGCCCGCTCCTTCGTGCAGCTGCCCCGCCGCCGTCGTCTCCACCTACTCCTCCGCTCTTCACCTTCATCCTCCTTCCCGCCGCCTGCAGAACTGCCGACAGCCGCCCGCGTCCGATCCAACCCCAACTCAGGGAGAGATCCGGCGGGGCTTCTTCCTCCGCGCAGGGCAAACTCCGACGAGTCCTTCTTGCCGACTTGTAGCTCTCCGACTGACACGAGCTCCGACCAGTGGCGACGATCCCGGCGGTCCATCAACGACAACTCGACGAGCTTCACCGATCTCCGGTGATACTCGTGGCTCCGGCGTTCTAGGTGACTGACGAGCAGCTCTGGTCGTGCGCCTACGAGCTCCGACGATCTCCGCGGTGGCGAGTCGACGACTGTCGACTTCTTCTCGGCAGCAACCATGACGATGACGGTGGTGAGCAACTCCGGCACCGAACGGTGGGGCAACATCTCGATCAGTCCGGCGACGAAGTGCTGTTCTGGCCTCTTTTCCTGTGGAAGAGACGAGGCTCTGTTCGCTGTCCACCGACAAGAGGTTCGAAATCATCATCATCATCATCATCGACGAACCTAGTCGTGGAGAAGTTCTAGTTTTCTGGGATCGACGGGGTGATCCGATACCTGGCCAAGTCTTCGGCAAACTTCTCCGCGACGGTTCAACTTGGTCGAGGAGTGTTGATAACTCAGATTGGTTCGAATCGGACACGGGAACCTCGTATCCACGTGTTGGGACACAGGACCAGGACACGAACAGAACCTCGGACACGTGAAATTCGGATTTCACGGAGCCCTGTTCAGGTAGCGTTTCCTCTCTCCTCGTAACTCCATTTTCGATTCTGTCTGTTGCAATACGTAGACTGTATGACCCCCTCGGTGCCGTGCAACCCGCTAGGGGCATCGCGTCCTGTGGTGATCGCACACCGCGATCCAAAAGCAGGAAAAACAACGACCCAATTCACTCCTGAACTGAGTACGCCCCGCCAAACGGGACGACTTGGTCACGTGCGGTCTTCATAGATACGTGCGCGTCGTTGATACGGACGTGCAGGATTTCACAGAAGTTGATTCGGATGTACGTGCACACCAGAATCAGTGCGTATCCGCGGACACCGTCCCGTATCCGTCGATTCTGGAACACGCTGTAACTTGGTGTGCACACGTTGGATCGAGACGAAACTTGCACCATCAGACTCGTAGCAATACACTGGTCCTGTGAGCCAATTTGGTTCGATTCCGAGAACGTTGACAAAATCGCGTGTCGTGGGCCCTACAGGCTCCACTTGACGGGCGATTTTGTGATCGGCTCATCGGAATCCAATTCTGCAAGTTCCGTTGGGTTCGTATCATCGTTCCTGACTTGTAGACACTTAGTTTGGCAAATTTGAAGACCTTTGACCCTGACACGCTTTTCGGTGCAAAGTGGCCCACATGTGGACCCTGCTTTGACCAAAAATGTCATTTTTGCCCTTGTGTCCAAATTGGACTCAAGGACAGGCGTTTCTAGCTATTTGATATCTTCTAAATCTAATGGTAATATTTATTACAGCTTTTGGAGGAGTACCTGCAGGTTCCACTGAGATCAGAGCTACAGTTGGAGCCCGAACCCCAGGCAAGTGTACCTTGCCAAACTCTGCAGTATTATTATATATTTTTCTTGCTTTATTATATTGCTGTGCATGCTCAACCTAGGACCGTGTGACGTACTTAGCGTCCGATTATCAGTCGGGTGCCGACACTGTACGCAGTGTTGGGTACGGTCATCTAGAGATGGATATTCGTGATACTTTATTCTCGTACTTGTTTTACCAAGTACACTATGACCCAGGACACTTGACACTATTCATGAGACAGAATCTTCCTGAGATATTCATGGTGATTCTGTGTAGGATACAGGATTGACATAGACATTATATTCATAGATATTATATGACTTGTTGCATTAGTATTGATCCTGCATGTCATGGACATGAGACGTGTGATTACATTGGGTGGGGAGAGACACACAGGCTACAGGCTGATTTTATATATATATATATAATCCATAGTAAACACATAGTAAAACACATAGAAAACTCCGCTACCAGCTCCCAGACACAGAGCTTGTAGTGGTCTCAGCCTGAGTACTCGTGATGCTCTCATTTGCATTTCACTTAGATGGATACATATTTATCCTATTTGTTCATTACTGCATTTATTTTGGCTTGTATTTTCTGTACCTTGCTGTCCCCTGAGGACCTGGATCCGGATTATGTCCCCAGATATTGCAGACGAGATCGATCCAGAGGTTTATGGAGCAGGAGCATTATCAGGAGCAGACATTGGAGCAGTACCAGATCCAGTAGACGCGTGATCACCGAGGGTATCTTCTGAGTATATACTGTTCCATACTCAGTATTGGTTGTGGTTATCTTTATTCTTGTATCTTGACAGATGTATTCAGACTCATTATCGGGTTATTTCTCCGAGTTTATATTATATTGAGATTGATCTTTCTTTATGATTCTGATATTGTTGTATTCATTTCTGTGGATGAGATTAGTATATCTAGACCCTTATTGTTGTACTACAGCTTAAGTATGCCCTGATGGATCCATTAAATTGGGTTGTCCATCGGTGCGTACTGCTGGCCATTGCCACGTGTCTAGTCCCTCGGTATTTTGGGACTGGGGCGTGACATGGTTTTTGTTGTGGCCCATGCAGGTCAACGACTAAATTGTTCGGTTTCAACTTAGGGACCGAGCAAGCCTGCAGTAAGAATAGGATAAGGATCTCATCCACTTGCTTGAATCATTCTTGACATCGATACTGGATTCAAAATAAATTCTTGACTTGCATCCTGCCTTGATTCCTGTGCGCTTCTTATTGTTTACTTTGGTTGTTACCCTAAAATTTTATTTTTGGCTGTGTGATTAGGTAATTAGAACTTGACAGTTTAAGTTAAGTTGTAGATTATGACCTTATGATTACCCCTTAGTTTTAAGTCGCGTAATTTGTACCCCCACCTCGATGCTAGTTAGATCCCTTTTCCCTTAACGGCTAGTAAAACACTTGTTCTATAAGCACGATGACTAAGTCTTAAGACGACCATGACCTATGTCATATAGGAGGATACCCTAATAGGTACCAAGGCCCCTTCTCGTAGAACTTAGCAAGAGTTTCCACAGCATCCTTAAGACGATTTTAGTATTAGTTATTGTTATAAGTTGGGTAGTATGCCTCAGAACCTAAATACCACCTATCCCTATCGACCCATTGATGAAGTAAACTAGGATGATGCAACTTTAGACTTGCATAAGAAGATAGTGGTTATTCAGACTGTAGAATTTAGAGGTCCTTGCCCCTATTTGGTCGACTAGCGACTTAGACGAGGAGGTTGTATGATGAGTGTAGAGATTGTAGAGTCTTGCTTGTGGGTTGTTTTATTTTTGTTTTGTTTGTGAACTTGAAATATTGGTACCTTCTTTCATCATGATCTAGCACATTTATATAGACTACCTTGACCCATGCTGCTATTTTATAGCCTAGTTTTGCAAGCTTATTCCTTTATAGAGCTTGTTCACAACACATGTATTAGTGGATGCATACACTAATACGTTTCAGAATCAGTGTATCAAGGTCTGGCCAACCTTAGTGCGCTTGATTCGCCCTTCGCACGACTACTTTGCGTGGATTGAGATATATAGTTGACTAGTATACTTGCCCTCTAGATAGGTCTGAGTATATCGTATCTGCTACATAACTGTACCTATACGAGCATGTGAATAGGAATTACCAAATTATGATTTCAATCCACAAACTGTCTTGACAACTCTCCTATTTGAATTCTTTAATCTCCTTGAACCTCTTACTTGTATTATATTACCATTCCCTTGAACTCTTTATTAATGATCTCTGTCTTCCCTTATTTCGGAAAGATGAACCTCGTGCCTAGTATAAGTTTGACACGCGGAGAGTACTAGATATACACCATAGGCCAATCCCACTACTAGATGACTGCCTTATAGCTGATTGAGGACATATCATAGGTGATATGTTTGGTGTTAAAGACTTGAGGATTCAATACCATGATTAAATAAGTGGGGGCATAGCTTTATTAGATGTAAAGCCTTAGATGATAGATGGATAAATTCTAAGTTGGGTAGAGACCGCAGTGTTCACTTGAGAGGAATCCTTCAGACTATAATCAAGTGAGATTGGATAGATGAACACCACCATATCTTTAATTTCGAGGACGAAATTTTTATAAGTTGGGTAGATTGTAAGCACCCTGATTTTCAGAAATTATTAATTTGAATTTTTGGGATTTATCCGGTAATTAAAACCTAGGCCTTTGTTGATTCAATGATTTTTAATTACGGTTATTACATATTAAAATATTATAAAAATAATATTTTATGGTGTAAAATGGAAAACCGGACATAGGATAATTTTCTGTGAATTTATTGGACTCCAGAAGCATTTTTAAAGCCCTAGAAACCGATGTAGGTTTAAACCGAATTAAATCCGTGCCAACGCCCGACACCCCCATGAGAGCCGAAGCCAAGCCCAAGGAGCGTTGACCCAGCCCAAATCCTAAGTCAAACCCTAGTCCAATTTCTGTATATATAAATACATGATTCCCAAGGTTTTCTCCACAAAAGAAAAAGAGAAATTTCCAAAGAAATCCCCAAATCCCCAAATTACTACTTCCCTAAATCAAATCCCTAATTATTAACTAATCCCTAAATCCTAACCTAACCCTAACCCTAAGCCGCCCCTCTGCCGACCCCTCTCCGGCGCCGTCCCCCGCCTTTCCCTCCGGCCACGTCACCGGCAGCCCGCTCCTTCGTGCAGCTGCCCCGCCGCCGTCGTCTCCACCTACTCCTCCGCTCTTCACCTTCATCCTCCTTCCCGCCGCCTGCAGAACTGCCGACAGCCGCCCGCGTCCGATCCAACCCCAACTCAGGGAGAGATCCAGCGGGGCTTCTTCCTCCGCGCAGGGCAAACTCCGACGAGTCCTTCTTGCCGACTTGTAGCTCTCCGACCGACACGAGCTCCGACCAGTGGCGACGATCCCGGTGGTCCATCAACGACAACTCGACGAGCTTCACCGATCTCCGGTGATACTCGTGGCTCCGGCGTTCTAGGTGACTGACGAGCAGCTCTGGTCGTGCGCCTACGAGCTCCGACGATCTCCGCGGTGGCGAGTCGACGACTGTCGACTTCTTCTCGGCAGCAACCATGACGATGACGGTGGTGAGCAACTCCGGCACCGAACGGTGGGGCAACATCTCGATCAGTCCGACGACGAAGTGCTGTTCTGGCCTCTTTTCCTGTGGAAGAGACGAGGCTCTGTTCGCTGTCCACCGACAAGAGGTTCGAAATCATCATCATCATCATCATCGACGAACCTAGTCGTGGAGAAGTTCTAGTTTTCTGGGATCGACGGGGTGATCCGATACCTGGCCAAGTCTTCGGCAAACTTCTCCGCGACGGTTCGACTTGGTCGAGGAGTGTTGATAACTCAGATTGGTTCGAATTGGACATGGGAACCTCGTATCCACGTGTTGGGACACAGGACCAGGACACGAACAGAACCTCGGACACGTGAAATTCGGATTTCACGGAGCCCTGTTCAGGTAGCGTTTCCTCTCTCCTCGTAACTCTATTTTCGATTTCGTCTGTTGCAATGCGTAGACTGTATGACCCCCTCGGTGCCGTGCAACCCGCTAGGGGCATCGCGTCCTGTGGTGATCGCACACCGCGATCCAAAAGCAGGAAAAATAACGACCCAATTCACCCCTGAACTGAGTACGCCCCGCCAAACGGGACGACTTGGTCGCGTGCGGTCTTCACAGATACGTGCGCATCGTTGATACGGACGTGCAGGATTTCGCAGAAGTTGATTCGGAGTGCAGGATTTCGCAGAAGTTGATTCGGATGTGCGTGCACACCGGAATCAGTGCGTATCCGCGGACACCGTCCCGTATCCGTCGATTCTGGAATACGCTGTAACTTGGTGTGCACACGTTGGATCGAGACGAAACTTGCGCCATCAGACTCGTAGCAATACGCTGGTCCTGTGAGCCAATTTGGTTCGATTCCGAGAACGTTGACAAAATCGCGTGTCGTGGGCCCCACAAGCTCCACTTGACGGGCGATTTTGTGATCGGCTCATCGGAATCCAATTCTGGAAGTTCCGTTGGGTTCGTATCATCGTTCCTGACTTGTAGACACTTAGTTTGGCGAATTTGGAGACTTTTGACTCTAACACGCTTTTCGGTGCAAAGTGGCCCACATGTGGACCCTGCTTTGACTGGAAATGTCATTTTTGCCCTTGTGTCCAAATTGGACTCAAGGACAGGCGTTTCTAGCTATTTGATATCTTCTAAATCTAATGGTAATATTTATTACAGCTTTTGGAGGAGTACCTGCAGGTTCCACTGAGATCAGAGCTACAGTTGGAGCCCGAACCCCAGGCAAGTGTACCTTGCCAAACTCTGCAGTATTATTATATATTTTTCTTGCTTTATTATATTGCTGTGCATGCTCAACCTAGGACCGTGTGACGTACTTAGCGTCCGATTATCAGTCGGGTGCCGACACTGTACGCAGTGTTGGGTACGGTCATCTAGAGATGGACATTCGTGACACTTTATTCTCGTACTTATTTTACCAAGTACACTATGACCCAGGACACTTGACACTATTCATGAGACAGAATCTTCCTGAGATATTCATGGTGATTCTGTGTAGGATACAGGATTGACATAGACATTATATTCATAGATATTATATGACTTGTTGCATTAGTATTGATCCTGCGTGTCATGGACATGAGACGTGTGATTACATTGGGTGGGGAGAGACACACAGGCTGCATGCTGATTTTATATATATATATATAATCCATAGTAAACACATAGTAAAACACATAGAAAACTCCGCTACCGGCTCCCAGACACAGAGCTTGTAGTGGTCTCAGCCTGAGTACTCGTGATGCTCTTATTTGCATTTCACTTAGATGGATACATATTTACCCTATTTGTTCATTACTGCATTTATTTTGGCTTGTATTTTCTGTACCTTGCTGTCCCCTGAGGACCTGGATCCGGATTATGTCCCCAGATATTGCAGACGAGATCGGTCCAGAGGTTTATGGAGCAGGAGCATTATCAGGAGCAGACATTGGAGCAGTACCAGATCCAGTAGACGCGTGATCACCGAGGGTATCTTCTGAGTATATACTGTTCCATACTCAGTATTGGTTGTGGTTATCTTTATTCTTGTATCTTGACAGATGTATTCAGACTCATTATCGGGTTATTTCCCCGAGTTTATATTATATTGAGATTGATCTTTCTTTATGATTCTGATATTGTTGTATTCATTTCTGTGGATGAGATTAGTATATCTAGACCCTTATTGTTGTACTACGGCTTAAGTATGCCCTGATGGATCCATTAAATTGGGTTGTCCATCGATGCGTACTGCTGGCCATTGCCACGTGTCTAGTCCCTCGGTATTTTGGGACTGGAGCGTGACACAAAAATTTTCTAAGGAGGTGAGAGTTGTGAGACTTGCCTCACTATTTTTCGTATTCATATCTGGTATATGTATACTATTGATGTATATTGTTTCATGTGCATTTTTCTGGATTTTTCTAGCTGCTTCTGTGTAATTTTTTATTTTGCATGATGTGTCACCCTTCCCTTGCTATATATAAACTCATTATTTCTCTCTCTTCCTCATTCATTCACTTTTTTCTCTTTTTTATTTTCTTTTTCCCTCTCCTCATCCTTGGTCAAAACTGAGCCCCCCCCCCCCCCCAACCGTGAGCTTGTACCATTGGGTAGTAGTGGTAGTGGTAGTAGTGAGTTTAGGCAAGTACATCTTGCCAATAAGAAATAACTTGCACTATTGTACTTAATTAGTTCTCTTATATTTTATTAGTCTATAATATGCTATATGAACTTCTCTACATGTTTACTTCTTGGTATTTTCGGTCTTGAAGTCATGGTTGAAGTAGATCTAAGTATTTAGTTTGGAGCTTCTATGAGTTTTACTTAGTTTTGATCTCTTAAGACTTAATGTCTTTCAAAACTAGTTGTTCTATGTTGAAGAGCATTCAATTTCAAGTGATTTAGAACTTTACTTCATTGGATTTGGACTTAAAATGAGAATGTTATGGAGAAAACAAGTTTTCATGAAAACTCAAAATTACCATGGCTGAACTTGCTGTTTGGGACGATGGAGATTTCATGCGGCAGAGAGGCCATGCGGCACGAACTCTTGCTGCATATACTTGCAGCATGCACCCATCTTGTTAGGCTCCTGACTGATTTACACTTGAGTGTTCTGGAACTTAGTACTTGAAAGAGTCAAGTGGCAAAAATCCTTGTGTCCAAACTCATTTGGACGAATGAAACATCTATGCGGCCAAACATCTATGCGACAACGTCTGTATGCGGCTTGGATGCATGCACCCCTTTCTTGTAGGCACATATCCCTGCACTTCTTGGGCACGCCTTTTCTTGACTTTATGTTTTCTTCTGACACGTATTTATTGTCCAGTCATGTCAGTCACTTCCCTAATACGACCAGTCACATCGGTTATTTTTCTGACGTGTATTTATGACCCGTCACTCAAAACACTTTAACCGAGGAGTAGACTTTGTGCATAGCATGCGGCCAGCTTCTTGCATTCTGCCAGTTTCTTGCATGCGGCCAGCTTCTTGTATGCGCCTGATTATTCCATGCGCCTATGGCATTTGTAGTAGCATAACTTCTTCTGTTATATATATATATATATATATATATATATATATATATATTGTGTGTGTGTGTGTGTGTGTGTGTGTGTGTGTGTGTTTTAATTGCTTCCCTTGTGTGGCCTATGTTGTTAATTTCTGCCAATGCTAGTTTTCTCAACAACAACAAAAAGTACAACCCGATTGTGATAACTTACCTGAACATGAAATTTTCCTGAACATGGATTGTAGTTATATTGTTAATCATGAACTCCCAGCACCAGACTTGTATGAATTTTCCTGATAAGTGGCTTGAGGAAGCTAACTCCTGACATGCTAGAATTTCCTGAACTGTATTACTTAAAATGACAAGATGACTTCCCGTGGTTGATTGCTTGTCCCTGTCCTGAATGTACTCGTCAAGCTACTGTCATATCTTGCATCATGTCTAAGACAGATTCTTGAGCACCACGGTCAGGAATCCTTGATAGCTTGTCTAAGTTAATAACTAGAATAATAATCTAGAAAACATCTAGAAAGATTTCCTGGCTATATGCAATTCCGGTATCCCAGCAACACCTGATGGATTTGGTGCTCTCCGTCGTGAGGGACACACTTCCAGCATGCCGTCAAGTGTTGTAATTATCTGTCATATATTATATCTGATTTAATTCTATGTTATGTATCCTTACGTCTGGATAACCCGGATAGTCTGTCGGGCATGTGGTTGTATGGAATCTCAACATGCATTTGTTAGTAATTAGGGCTGTGATAACCCTAGTTATCTAATGGTAGTATGTCGTAGGATATTATTGGTCGTGATTGCTTGATTTCTAATCTAGTCCTGTCCAGATTTATCTAGCAACTGATTCAAAAACTGAGCTTGAGTACTGATTCCAGATATTCTTGATTTTACTCCAGAACTGTTTAACTGTTAGACTTACCTGTTGCATCTATTTATTGCTTCCTTATGCTATTCCTTAACTGATTTATTTGTATGCTAGTTTTAGTTCCTAAGTTGGCTCCCTTGTGGTGCTTTACTATTTTGGGGTCTAATCCCTCTGGTTTTGTATGGCTATATTTCGGAGCAACACCGCAGGATCTTCCGTATTTTTCGTCTTAAGATGGTGAACACCTGGAGCACCTGAGGACATGAGTGGGTTTCTTCTTCATATCCCACCTGATCTTGTACATTATACTTTTTAGGCATTTAGCCACCGAGCACGTATTTACCTTATATTTTGGAATTTGATATCCTATCTGAGGGATTACATGTAAAGCATATTCTAGACTATAGTAAGAGTTGATCATGTAATATTATACTCTTACTAGTTCTTCATTTTGTAACTAGCTTTATGATCATCTGTGTATGTATAGTTTGAAACGCCATACTATTATATGTTTGGTGATCATACATCTTGTAACTTATTGTTTGCTTGAGATTGAGACACCTAGGGATCTTGACCTAGGAATGATTGTTGGATTGTAAAGTAAACCCTCTATGTCTAGACAGCCATGACCGTATCTAGGGGTACAGGGTACTCTGGTATACGTAGCTGGATTTGTTTTTCCCCGCTCTCCAATATTCTGGTTCTGGGCAGTCTCACATCAATTATGCGACAAATCCAAAGTCTTGTGCAGGTGGATATGTCGGTTGTGGGTAAGATATATATATATATATATATATATATATATATATATATATATATATATATATATATATATATATATATATACGGGTCACTAACACAACAAGTCAACGTGGATTATAGCCTGGTTAGACGACGATCATTCCAGCGTGGGTAGCGAGCCTTGCTAGTATTGTCACGCCCCAGAACCAAATACTGGAGAGGCGGGGTAATGACTCAGCCAACCACACCTTGCGGAATACCGAATCAATCTGCAATGTGTAAGGTTGTCTAGAGACAAGAGGGTGCATACTACAATCAAGTCTTCTAGGGTCAAGAACTTCTCTATCTCAATTATTCAAAGCAGTAGCAATAACATTGAACATATCCGAATAATCAGTATGGCATTCCCAACGCCAGATCAAAATATTCTAGAGATCTAGCAAATACAAGTGATATGCCAGAAACACAATCAAAAGTATATATGACAGTGAGTCAACTGTAGTCTGAATATATTACAGTCATGTAGGGAACTAGTATCCAGATTATCTGGCTAACAGGTGTCGGTTGGCTAAACGCCCAAAAGATTATAGTTTACAAAATATGAGCAGTAAATGAAGGAACCCACTCGTGACCCTCAACAGCCATCCTTCTGGTGCGTGCCATCAGTGAGGGTGAGATACACTTGATCCTCGGGTGCTGGCTATAAACCTGGCCATGCAAAACCAGTGGGTCAGACCCCAAATAGCAAGTACCACAAAGGAAGCACGAAATGAAGAAACAAAACCAGTGCTATAGCATGAGATGCTTAAACCAACAATCAATGGCATATGTCACATCCATGACATGACACGACACCCCTTCACCAAACAAGGACAGGAAGTACCACATCACATCAAGATAGGATACGTTCCTTGATTATGGTCAAGCTAGAATAACTCTGCATCGTAGTTTCAGTCCACAGGCTATCGCAACACAATAGTGCAACCCAACAACCAAACAAGGATATGAGTTGAACTATCATGCACGATTAGTCTATATCCCTGATTCCTGTAAACTTCCTCAACCAAATTTAGGTTCACTTAGATTAGATAGAGAGATTAGGGTTAATTTAGAGCCAATTAGAATTTAATTAGAGTATTTATATTTGTTGTGCAATATTTATATTACTTAGTGCACCTTACCATTGCTTCGATATTTAGAGTACTGCACTGGCTATACCCTCAAACAAATTTCATACACTTTTCCTAGACATGCCAGCCTCCTATTCTGACCCTTGTGAACTCACAAATACTCCATCTTGTGCTTTATTTTAGTCGCACAAAAACCGTTACAAACGTCCGTGCTTAAATTCAATTAATTCCAACTTTGCATTCTTTGTCCGTTCAATCGAAATTGAGACACAACATCAACCTGTTTTGTCCAAACCAAATTATGTCATTATTCTATTTTAAGTATATTATGTCCATGACGCTTGCGTTCTACCCAAATTTTAACACTGTATATTTTTAATTAATTAAAGAACACCTTGCGCATTAATTTTAATTAAATTAATGCGATGACCCAGCATCACCCAAAACTAGACCCAACTCCTACCCAAACCCACACTCACACCCTCAAGACTCTTACTAAACACTACACACCATTTTAGTGCATTATATCACCCCAAAAATAAGGTATTTTCTCATCCAATTCCTTATTTGTGCAATTTCCTAATTTTAAGGGCATTTGTGTAATTTATGAATTGTCAGGGACTTTTGTGCAAATAGGAGGGGTGAGGTGTCCATCTCCCATTGGAGGAGACATATGGATAATTCTCTACCCTCTATTTTATTTTAGATGTACAATCAATGCATGTACATGCATTAAATGTAGCCTATAACCCATTGTAAGTGTTCACACCTAAACCCTAAAACCCCCCACTCCTATAAATACCCCAACCGACTTCTCCCTTAACTCACCACAAGGCCACCTCCACCTCCGGCACCCCTGACCTAACTCCTCCTCCGACCTCCCTCCTCTCAGGCACTCCCTGCCGCCACCACCCGCCGCCGCTCCGCCGCCAGCAGCCACCCAGCACCACCATCACCAACATCACTCGCACACCACCCTCTCTCACCCCGACCCCCCCCACCATAGCCACCACCACCGCCTGGAACCACCGCCCTCACCCTCTCCTCCACCGACCTTGCCACTGCCACCACCCCCTGGCCGCCTCCGCCCACCGCCACCAACAGCAACACCGACAGCACCACCATCACCGACATCATCTTCACCACCTCCCACAATCACCCCCGACTCCCCTCCGCTCACCCCCGCCGCCTCAGCCACCCTCGGCCACCGCCACCGTCACCCCCGACCACCCACACTCCTTCCCCTGCCGATGACCACCCTCGCCACCACCCCAGCCACCGCTACAGCCGCTGCATGCTGCTGGAAACTGTTGTTGCTGCTGCTGTTGGCACTGACCCCCCCCCCCCCCGCCGGAGCTCCGCCCCCCTCCCCGGCGACGACCTAGTCCGGACACCCCCTGGACACGACACATGTATACCCTCCCCTATTACTATACGTATATGTACATATATATACATATGTATATGTATATAAATATATTATATATGTATATTATATGTATATTATAATTAATAAATTATATAAGTATATGTATATATGTATATTATATGTATATTATAAATATAAATTATATAAGTATATGTATATATATATATATATATATATATATATATATATATATATATATATATATATATATATATATATATATATATATATATATATATATATATATATATATATATATATACTAATATATAAGTATACGTATATATTTATATGTATATGTATATATATTATTATATATATATGTATATGTATGTATTATGTATATATAAATAATATGTGTATTATACATTTAAAATATATTAAGTATTATATGTATATGTATACGATATATATTATTATGCATATATATATATAATATAATATATTATATTATATTATATTATATTATATTATATTATATTATATTATATTATATTATATTATATTATATTATATTATTATGTATATATATTATCTATATATATATATATATATAGTGTATTATATATTTAAAATATATTAAGTATTATATGTATATGTATATGTATACGATATATATTATTATGCATATATATATAATATATTATATGTATATGATATATTATATATATATATATATATATATAAATATATATATATATATTATATATGAAGTATATTATTATATGTATATATATATATATATATATATATATATATATGTGTGTGTGTGTGTGTGTGTGTGTGTGTGTGTGTGTGTGTGTGTATATTATGTATATATACTATTTATATATTTATATATATATATATTAAGTATATAAGTATATGTATATATATGTATATTGTATATATGAATATTATGTATATATACTATATACTATATATATATATATATATATATATATATATATATATATATATATATATATATATATATATATATATATATATATATATATATATATATATATATATATATATTAAGTATATATATATTATGTATATATAAAGTATTAAAGTATATATATGTATATAAATATTATATATATATATATATAATATATATATACTTAATATATATATATATATATATATATATATATATATATATATATATATGAGTATATAAGTATTATATTCACATATATAGTGTATATATGTATATATATGTTTATATATATTATATGTAATTATGCATATATGTATATACTGTATATGTAATTACTATATGTATATATGTATATACATACATACATATTTAAATATTAATTATGTATATGTTTACTTCTTCTTTTTATAAGGAACGACACGTGTACGTTCTAGCTACGTGCATACGTAATCCAGCTAGATGGACAGTCGTGACCCTGCGTCAGTTCGTTACTGCAACGTAGTGTGTCATGATCATACTATTGTATTGACTGATGATGGTATTATTATATTATATATATGTCACGCACCAGTCCTAAAAATACGTAGGACTAGGACACGTAAGCATGCCAGCCGCATGGATATGGCAACTCCAATATATGGAAACCAAATCCATACGTACGCTGTAATATGAATATCAAATCCACAAGTGGTATAACATATGTCACAAGTCACAGGATATAATCTAAATCTCATCCACAGAAAATAAAATATAAATAACTAACCAGTATCTATGAAACTAGCTAGATCTCAATATAAGTATCTAAAGATGATAGTTGGATGGAAACAAATCCACTACCAACTCGAATGGAAAGGTAAATACAATATAAGTACAACACAACAAACATAATATAAGAATACCAGCTAACAACCACAGGGCTCGAAGAGAAGACATCCTCGAAACATATGTAACCATCTAAATCTGCGCTCCTGCAATACTCAAGAACAGATACACCTGGAAAGGGACCAGGTCCTCAGAGGGACGTAACAAGATACATAGAAGCAAGCCAATTTGACTACAGTAAACATGCATAATATTTGAAAATATATAAGTACGATGTACAAGATAATTTATATGAATGCAAATGAGGATAACTTTTCGACGTATGGGCAAGGGTAGGCTACTCGATCTAATCCTCATAACTCATACACTCGTCAGTGGACATCATCAGCCGACATACCTCTGGGGTAGCGACCCTCGGACTCCATCAATCGACATACCTCGGGGGTAGCGACCATCGGACACGACCACCATAGTGCGTTCTAGTTACTACGGTTTACCAGAGTGGTTAAAAGCTCATACGCCTAATGATTATCCTCGATGATACTAAGTGCCATGTGTTGTGTCAACATATCTAATATATAGTAATGACTGAAAGAAAACTACACATGCAAGAAATATACAAAAATGCAATAAATATACAGAAATATGCTAAGCATGCAAAATACTGTAAGCAATTTGGCAAGATATCTTGCCTGGTAAGAAAGCTGCAAGGTGTACTGTCCAGAAGTCAAGCACACAGGATCAGAAGCTGCGGCCTCAGAACAAATATTTCTGGATGATGAAATAGATATCACCAACGTTCCCAGAATAAGCAAAATAGCTAAAAAGCACTTCGCTTTCGTCTAATTTGGACACAGGGACAAAACGGTAATTTCGGATCAAAGCGGGGTCCACATGTGGCCACTTTGCACCAAAAAGTGTGCCAAGGGTACCAGTCTCTAAATGGGGCAAATTATAGGTCAAATAACTCTAAATGTCAATACGAACCCAACGGTATGTCCAAATGTGGATTCCGATGGCCCGAACACAATTTCGTCCAAAATGTCAACTATGGGGCCCGCCAATTGGCGACTTGGTCAACTATCTCAGAATTGCGTGAAAATTGGGTCACAGGACCAGCGCGTTACCACGAGTCCAGTGGCACAAGTTTAGTCATAATCTGACGAGCGTGCACAAAATGCGTGCGACTTCCACAAAAGTTGCGACACGGGATGTGTTCGCAGATACGGGCTGATTTCGTCGCGCACACGCGTCCGAATTAGTTTTCACAAATTTTTACATGTCCGGTTATGCTGTGCACACCATTCGGTACACTTGGTACACGACGGGGCGGTCCCGTTTGGCGGGGCGCGCTCCGTTTCATAACTTTTAGAAATCTGGAAAAGTGGGTTCGCTGGGTTTTTCAACGAATTTAATTCTGTCTACAGCAGTTAATAATCTAGGGTTATTTAACAAAAATTAAACTAGGTCAAGTGGTCTACGCATACCAAAAAGAATCATTGAATTCGGATCTCTGTGGTGGGAGATACGAACTCCGAAACATGGGTGGTCACCGCAGTTTTCTGCGTTCCCAGAATTCGGTCTATTTTTGCCAACTTTGGCGCTATTTTCGTCTATGGTTACGCGTTGTTCGAGGTCTACTAACACACAGATATGGAAGAGGGTTAAGGGATGAGCATACCGGTGAAGACGGGGTTGCGTTTGGTCGAGCGAGTCGACGGAAAATAACTCCGGAACACAGGTACCTCACTGTGGGAATCTGCAGTGCGCGGGGTCGCGGTCGTCGGGATTGGTTTGGACGGCCTGACGGGGTTCTCCGGCTGCGGTGGCGGCGCTCTCTAGGTCTAGATGGGAAGAGAAAGGGTTTGGATGATTTAGTTTTAGGATTTTAGATATATATATATATATATATATGTGTGAAAGGAAGAGAGATGAGGCGTTTGGTATTCGCGGCCAAGGGGGTTTGTGTATAAAGGGACGGGTGGGCTTCTTGCCTGCTGTGAGCAAAAAGAAAGTGGGCGTTCACATTTGCTAAAGGGGGTTGGTGGCTGTGGTTTGCTTGGTGTTGTAATAGTTTGCTTTGAGTTTGCTTTAAGATTGTTATTAATTAATATTATTATTAGTTTATATTATTTTCTTTTCTTAATCTTTTCCTTTTATATTAAATATATACATGCATATATATATATATTTGTATATATATATATATATATATATATATATATATATATATATACTCATAGAAAAATTTCAGATTATATTAATGCACACTATTTAGCTTGCAACTGCTCAAGGGGTCTCCTACATGAAATAAATTCGAAAAAATTCATATTTGCTCCATAAATCCCCTAAATGTACATATATATATAAATACATAAAAAATTCTAAAAAATATATTTGTGTACACCATTAAGCTAGAAACTGTCCAAAGGGTCTCCAACATGAAATAAATTCCGAAAAATTCCTGATGGTCCCATAAATCCTCTAAGTGACCGAACACCTAAAATAAAAATTAATAAAAATCTATTTCTCCTAATTAGCCACTAATTACTATAATTAAATTAATAATTAATAAAAAAAAGATTTATACGGTTTTTAGGATTAGGGGTCTAACATTCTACCTAACTTATAAAAATTTCGTCCTCGAAATTAAAATTAAGCTACGATAGAATGCAAGGATGGTATAAGATTTGCATTGTTTAAAATGCAAGGCTAGGTTTAAAGGGGTGGACGATGTTGCGCGTTGCACATCCCGAAAAAAATCATGGGGAAATCCACATGAGCGAAAAATAGGTTTCTTCATGTGTCATGTCCAACGGTGTGGACACCTAAATGCTCTTTTGCATAAAGCGCCCAACAATTAGAAAATTGCACAAAGATGAGAATTGGATGATGGACACGTCTAGGATAAGGGTGTAGAATTTGTAGGAAGGCAGTGGCTAGTATAGTGCTCCAATTATCGGAGCACGATAAGGTGCGCTAAGTGATATAATTATTGCAAAATTAAATAAAAATATCGTGTTCTATCTCTAACTGGACTCAATCTAACCTTAGTCTCTCTATCTCAGCCAAGTAGGTCAAATTTTTGGGTGAGGGGTTCACAATCTACCGAACTTAAAATTTATCCATCTATCATCTAAGGCTATACATCTAGGAAAACTATTCCTCAAATTATTTAATCATGTTACTCAATCCTCAAAGTTTTAACACCAAACATATCATCTATGATATGCCCTTAATCAATTATAAAAGAGAATCACTAGGTCATGTGATTAGCCTTATGGGGTATATCTAGTACTATCAGTGTCAACTTATACCAGCACAAGGTTTCGTCTTTCCGAAATAAGGGAAGACGGAGAGCAGTAATAAAGAATTCAAGGTGAAGGTGATAGAATACAAGTACGAGGTTCAAAGAGATTAAAGAATTCGAAAAGAGAGTTGTTAGGACAGTTGTGGATTAAAATCCTATTTTTGGTAATTTCCTATTTACATGCTCGTATCAGTACAGTTATGTAACCGATACGATATGTCAGACATGTCTAGGGGCAAGTATATTCGTCTACTACCATATATCTCAATCCACGTAAAGTAGTCATGCGAAGAGCGAACCAAGCGCACTAAGGTTAGCTAGACCTTAATACACCGATTCTGATTAGGCAATTATATCATTGTGTGCACCCAATAATACATATGTCATGAGCAAGCTCGATAAAAGAATAAGCTTGCAAAAACTAGGCTATAATAGCAGCATAAGTCAAGGTAGTACAGCAAACATAAATACGCTGGATTATGATGAAGAAGGTACATAACAATTCAAGTTCACAAAAGATAAAGACTCCATGATCTCTACAACTGTCATACTAACTCCTTGTCTAAGTCGATAGTCGACCAAATAGGGGTATGGGCTTCTAAGCTCTACAGTCTGATGAAACATTATCTTCTTATGCTAGCACACAGTTAATGTCATTCAGCTACACTTCAATAATAGGACAAAAGACTATGTGATACTAGGTTGTGAGGTATACTACCCAACTTATAACAATTAACTAATACTGTAATTGCCTTAAGGATTCCGTAGAAACTCTTGTTAAGGTCTACGAGAAGGGGGTCTTGGTACTTATTAGGGTATCCTCTTTCATTACATAGGTCATGGTCGTCCTAAGTCTTAATCATAGCGCTCATAAAGCAAGTGTCAATAGTAAGGATAGAAGAGTTACTGGTCATCAAGGGGAAAGGATCTAACTCGTATCGAGGTGCGAGTACATGTTACGCAATTTAAAACTAAGGGATAAGCACCAGGTCTCAATCTACAAGAATAGCTTAAACCATCAAGTTCTAACTACTAAGCATAAAATTTCAAAATTTAACATTTATAACTATAATCCCAGCAACTATATATCCTAATCATAGAATAAAAACACTTGGTCTATAATCAGAGGTGTCAGGTGGCACGAGTTAAAAGATGAAGAAAAGAAGAACATAATTTGGTCGTCGCACAATTAGCGAACGCTAAGGTCGCAAAGGAACAATATATGAAATTAAAATAGAGGGCTCTAGATAGCATCATGGTTTTCTAAGGAGGAGTGGTATGCTAGTTGCTATGTTCGAGGTATGATCAAGAGAAATGTTATATTCATTGCTCTTGGCTTCCTAAGGTACTGTCTGCTACTAATAAGACAATGATCTAAGTTCATAGTTCTCCAACACTTATCTAACTATGAAGGTTAGGTTCAGTCCTAATTTTTAATTTTTGGTTTTCTATTGGTTCCTCAATACTAGGGTCAAACATTATGGTAGAACTTCTAACTAACTCTAGTAGTATCTATGCTACTCACAAGTCCTCATAATACATCAAGGGGTAATGGTAAACCAATCTATAGATAAGGAATTCTAGGGTTCACTAGATATTCTAAACTTAGTGGTGTGTCTATATTCTCGTTGTATTCTTAATAGGTGTGCTACAATATTTATCATCCTAATAATAGGGGTTCCTATATTCTAGCATAAGGCTATACTCAAAGAACTATTAGGGAAGTACAGGAATCAAGCATGATGCAATTATTCAGACAGAATGGATTGGATTGGAAGGAGGATGAGTCATAACCAATGTGAATGAGATCCTATACTCTAGTCCTAGGTGCAGGCTTGTTTGGTACAGTAACGTAACCGAGACAATATGCTCTCGACCTGCATGGGCCACCACAAAAATATGTCACGCCCCAGTCCCAAAAATATGTAGGACTAGGACACGTAAGCATTCCAGCCGCATGGATATGGCAACTCCAATATATGGAAACCAAATCCACACGTACGCTGTAATATGAATATCAAATCCACAAGTGGTATAGCATATGTCACAAGTCACAGGATATAATCTAAATCTCATCCACAGAAAATCAAATATAAATAGCTAACCAGTATCTATGAAACTAGATCTCAATATAAGTATCTAAAGATGATAGTTGGATGGAAACAAATCCACTACCAACTCGAATGGAAAGGTAAATACAATATAAGTACAACACAACAAACACAATATAAGAATACCAGCTAACAACCATAGGGCTCGAAGAGAAGACATCCTCGAAACATATGTAACCATCCAAATCTGCGCTCCTGCAATACTCAAGAACAGATACATCTGGAAAGAGACCAGGTCCTCAGAGGGACGTAACAAGATACATAGAAGCAAGCCAATTTGACTACAGTAAACATGCATAATATTTGAAAATATATAAGTACGATGTACAAGATAATCTATATGAATGCAAATGAGGACAACTTTTCGACGTATGGGCAAGGGTAGGCTACTCGATCTAATTCTCACAACTCATACACTCGTCAGTGGACATCATCAGCCGACATACCTCTGGGGTAGCGACCCTCGGACTCCATCAATCGACATATCTCGGGGGTAGCGACCATCGAACACGACCACTATAGTGCGTTCTAGTTACTACGGTTTACCAGAGTGGTTAAAAGTCCATACGCCTAATGATTGTCCTCGATGATACTAAGTGTCATGTGTTGTGTCAACATATCTAATACATAGTAATGACTGAAAGAAAACTATACATACAAGAAATATACAGAAATGCAATAAATATACAGAAATATACTAAGCATGCAAAATACTGTAAGCAATTTGGCAAGGTATCTTGCCTGGTAAGAAAGCTGCAAGGTGTACTGTCCAGAAGTCAAGCACACAGGATCAGAAGCTACGGCCTCAGAACAAATATCTTCGGATGCTGAAATAGATATCACCAACGTTCCCAGAATAAGCAAAATAGCTAAAAAGCACTTTCCTTTCGTCCAATTTGGACACAGGGGCAAAACAATAATTTCGGATCAAAGCGGGGTCCACATGTGGCCTACTTTGCACCGAAAAGCGTGCCAATGGTAACAGTCTCTAAATAGGATAAATTATAGGTCAAACAACTCTAAATGTTAATACGAACCCAACGATATGTCCAAATGTGGATTCCGATGGCCCGAACACAATTTCGCCCAAAAAGTCAAATGTAGGGCCCGCCAATTGGCGACTTGGTCACCTGTCTCAGAATTGGATAAAAATTGGGTCACAGGACCAGCGCGTTACCACGAGTCCAGTGGCACAAGTTTCGTCGCAATCTGACGAGCGTGCACAAAATGCGCGTGATTTCCACAAAAGTTACGATACGGGATGTGTCTGCGGATACGGGCTGATTCTGGCGCCCACACGCGTCCAAATCAATTTCCACGGATTTTACGTGTCCGGTTACGCTGCGCGCACCATTCGGTACACTTGTTACACGACGGGGCGGTCCCGTTTGGCGGGACGCGCTCCGTTTCACAAATTTTAAAAATCTGGAAAAGTGGGTTCGCTGGGTTTTCCAACGAATTTAATTCTGTCTACAGCAGTTAATAATCTAGGGTTATTTAACAAAAATTAAACTAGGTCAAGTGGTCTACGCATACCAAAAAGAATCATTGAATTCGGATCTCTGTGGTGGGAGATACGAACTCTAAAACATGGGTGGTCACCGCAGTTTTTTACGTTTCCAGAATTCGGTCTGTTTCCGCCAACTTTGGCGCTATTTTCGCCTATGGTTACGCGTTGTTCGAGGTCTACTAACACACAGATATGAAAGAGGGTTAAGGGGTGAGCATACCGGTGAAGACGGGGTGACGTTTGGTGGAGCGAGTCGACGGAAAATAACTCCGGAACACAGGTACCTCGCTGTGGGAATCTGCATTGCGCGGGATCGCGGTCGTCGGGATTGGTTTGGACGGCCTGACGGGGTTCTCCGGCTGAGGTGGATGCGCTCTCTAGGTTTAGATGGGAAGAGTAAGGGTTTGGATAATTTAGTTTTAGGATTTTAGAGAAATATATATATATATATATATATATATATATATATATATATATATATATATATATATATGAAAGGAAGAGAGATGAGGCGTTTGGTATTCGCGGCCAAGGGGGTTTGTGTATAAAGGGACGGGTGGGCTTCTTGCTTGCTGTGAGCAAAACGAAAGTGGGCGTTCACATTTGCTAAAGGGGGTTGGTGGCTGTGGTTTGCTTGGTGTTGTAATGGTTTGCTTTAAGTTTGCTTTAAGATTGTTATTAATTAATATTATTATTAGTTTATATTATATTCTTTTCTTTTCTTTTCTTTTC
The DNA here is from genome assembly GCA_036927795.1 of Iris macrosiphon. Taxonomy (NCBI): domain Eukaryota; kingdom Viridiplantae; phylum Streptophyta; class Magnoliopsida; order Asparagales; family Iridaceae; genus Iris; species Iris macrosiphon. Next base: position 7,993,097 of record JAYESA010000019.1, on the reverse strand, counting down.
TTAATCTTTTCCTTTTCTATTAAATATATACATGCATATATATATATATTTGTATATATATATATATATATATATATATATATATATATATATATATATATATATATATATATATACATATACTCATAGAAAAATTCCAGATTATATTAATGCACACTATTTAGCTTGCAACTGCTCAAGGGGTCTCCTACATGAAATAAATTCGAAAAAAATCATAATTGCTCCATAAATTCCCTAAATGCACATATATATATAAATACATAGAAAAATTCTAAAAAATATATTTGTGCACACCATTAAGCTAGCAACTGTCCAAAGGGTCTCCTACATGAAATAAATTCTGAAAAATTTCTGATGGTCCCATAAATCCTCTAAGTGCCCGAACACCTAAAATAAAAATCTATTTCTCCTAATTAGCCACTAATTACTATAATTAAATTAATAATTAATAAAAAAAGTTTATACGGTTTTTAGGATTAGGGGTCTTACAATATATAGGATCGCTGGACCGTACAGGTGAGACTTCAGGAGCAGGTTATTGGCACTCACAGCTCGAGGACGTAGGCAAGTATACCTTGCCTGATTTTACTGTTTAATTTAAATTATAAACTATTGTATGATATCCTGTTGAAAAATATATATAACTGTGCGCGTCCGAGATTGACTCGGGTGCAGTCGACGCATAAGTCGATATGTAGTGTAATTGACTTAGACACTAGCAGACTCACCTAACATTGCGAGGGTATTCTGATACCTTCCTAGACCCTGCACTCATCACGATTGCAACTCATGTTGGGATGCGGGTTTGCGTACTCGACTAGCTACCGGTGCGTGTGACATGCATCACGGTTTAGCACGTAAACAGGATTATCTAGTTAGTTGTGACTTGGCATATAGCTACGTGGTATACACGTCGTGTATTCGACTTGTATATCCGCATTGGGCGGGGAAGACAACTAGTAGGCGTATGGGATACACACATTGGACTCCGTAGTATCCAGAGGAGCCACGGATCCAATGACTTCCTTTATTCAGATACTGCATTCTTCGGAGCGATACGGACGTATATATTTGCAGATACCTCATTCTTCGGAATGATGGACGTTACATGTACAGATACCATGCTCTTCGGAGAGTGAACGTTATGCCTACGTCTACCCATACGTACCAAGGTTGTCTTCACATTGCATTCACTTAGATGGTTAGCACACCCCTTTTATTTTATTCAGTATTTATATATGGCATGCATTTTTGTATCTTGTTATGTCCCTCTGAGGACCTGGTTCTTTTCTAGATTTAGACGAGGCGTACTATCCTACGGTCTACAGATCCGGGCAGGAGACGAGGTACGTATCCGAGGAGGAGCTAGAGTTGCTGCCATCAGAGTTCTCCTGGTCTTCGGAAGACTTACCTTCTAGAGCTGGAGCCTCTTTATCTATATAGACGATGCTTTAGTCATACTATATTTCAGCACTCTAATTTTATCTTTTGTAGTGGGTTTGTTTCCACCAGACATATTTGGATTATACTATGACTTTTCAGACTCTACACTTATTATCCAGCATCATTTCAGTAATTATTGTTATATTATGGATGAGATTAGACATTACATGTTATATGCTAGTATTAGACTTGTTAGTATTTTAGGACAGCGTAGCACGTCTCATTGGGTCCATTAAATTGGATAATCCCTCAGAGACGTGTCAGCTGGCCAATACCACGTGGCCTGGTCCCGTATACTTTGGGACTGGGGCATAACAATTCTCCTCAACAGAAAGAACAATACACAAGCAGAGATACAATATTAAGTAAAATAACCTAGTGATAACAAGTAGCTTCGATCCGGAGTCCCATTATAACACACAAGCTCAACTCAACAACTAAACAAGTACATGAGTTGAACTTTCATGCTGCAATGGTCCACTTCTCTAACTAAAACAGATTTAACGGCCAAATATGTGTTACGGCTTGATATATGATCTCTGGGTTATTCCAGTAATGCAATATAAAAGTATCCTCAGATCGTGCCATAATCGAGCAGGGCTGGCTGAACCAATGATATACAAGCAAGAATATATATGATGCACCAGTCCCTTGCAAGGGACCTGAGCTAATTTAATGATCAGTAGCAGTTCCAGGCTTTCTATAGGAAAGACACTAGATCGGCTTATAAATAAGTCAGATACTGCACTTCACTGGTGCGGATGTTATACAGTATACGTGGTGGACAACCTTTACTCCTAGCTAACTTAGGGTGGTTCGACATGCACGATCTCGAGATACCGTTACCTCCCAATGCTCTACAAATTAAGTTTCCTAGTTAACCCTAGGTGATTTAGAATCTCATGCCATGGTCACATGAACATTCCTTCCTAGATATCGTACTTTAAGTACGGGCACTCTTGATACGAATCCACATTGTCTCTTAAAGTTAAATCTGGATTCACCCAAGTGTAATACAACAATCAATATTATCTAGCCACGGCTAAAGTCACTGTCCAACTATGAGATTCGTGCAAGAAAATAATTACATATATCACGTAGCAAGTATATGTGGCACGATGGCTCACCATATATCAAGTGGCACTCTTGGTGCAATCAAGAGTATCAGAACGGATACAATAGTCAAGGCACGAACAAGTTCTACTATCATGGTTGTGGACAAGTCATCAAGTAGCAAGTTAGGATAAGACAAGCAAATGATGGTCACAATAATTTGTCACTATATTATATCGATAGATAAAATAAGAGTAGTGCGAGAACCCCTCGAGATTAGATCCACAATCCTTAAACCAAACAAGGACCGAGATTGCAGACCTTCCACCAAGTTGAACTACGTCCCTTATTCTGTCTAACGTATAATAAGGTGATCCGGGAAAAGTAGCCTAATTAGTAAGTAAGTACATCAAGGGCCACATCTACAAGCTCATGTCAGGTTCTTAGTCATTTAGCACATGGTCACAGCTGGGTCATATAAGTCATTTTTAAGTTTAACACATAGCATCACAATCATTTAATCAAACGGAAACTTTAAACCAAACCGGTGTCAAAGTGGACGCATGGAAACAGTTGACGCATGAGTCAGTTGGCCGCATGACCAAACGAGCCGCATGGACCAACAGGCCGCATGGATCGAGACAAAGTCCACTCCTCGAGCCAAGTGCAATATGATAACTAAGATGCAAGTCAAGTCAGGTTAGAAAAAGTGACTGATGAGACATGTGATAAAAGTGACAGAAGAAAAGATAAAAGTAGAAAAAAGTCGTGCCGAGTTAGTCAGTAGTTATGTGTCCAGAAGAAGAGGGACGCATAACTCCTGGCCGCATGGTCGACTAGGCCGCATGCTCCTCTGGGCTGCATACACACTTGGCCGCATAAAATATTTTGGGACTTAAAGAAATTTTATTCGTACAAGTTTCAAGCATTTGGCCAAGGGACGCATGTGCAGAAATCCATTTCATGCATCCAATAAGATGGCCGCATGAAATCTTTTGGGCGAGAAGTCCAGGCCGCATGCAATCTGCTGGGCGCATGGAGTTCCTTCATCCCATTCTAGAAGATTTGGACACGGGAAAGCTCCAAAACTCAAACCTTGTTTCTTCCACAGATACCTCAAACGAAGTCCAAATCCAGCAAAGTAAAGTTCTAAACTACTCAAAACCAAGTGCCCATCAACACAGAACAATAAGTTCTCAAAAATATTAAGTTTTAAGAGATCAAAACCCAAGAACATTCAAGAACACATAGAAAATCCTAAAACTCAAAACTTAGATCTACACTAATCCATCCACCAAATCCAAAAAATACCAGGTTTTAAATGCATGGAAAATCATATAAGGAACATAATGGAACAAAAATATAAAGGGTTTCTTCATTTCTTGCAAGATATACTTTTCTATGGAGGGAGAGAGAAAAAACCTAAGAAAGAGAATGGAAGAGAAGAAATGAGAGGAGAGAGAGTGAAGTAGGGTTATATATGGAGGGTTTAAGGTTTAGACCATGGGTTCAACTCATGATAAAACCAAACCAGACAAATAAACCAAGAGCCAAGTGAACCAAAGAATGGGTCTAGTCTCTCTATAACATATAACTATGCTAGTAAGAAAAATAATTATGCTCCAAATACGTATATTGGGAATGGTGAGTGACATCTCTACCCACCTTAGAAAAATTCTGTCCTCGGAATTCAAACTCAAGGCTAGCTAGAAATGTCAAAGCAAGCAACAACTATCTACAAGGAATCTACACATACAGACAAGCAAGTATAACAATAACACCTATAATGAAGCGAAGCAACTTTATCCCCTATGAGTGTTTACCGATCACGGAATGAAAGATGCGAAGGCATACGAAAAAAATATACCTTATGAGTCAAATACGTGCGGATATCGAGATCGAATATCATGCTCGCGCTCCCACGTCGACTCTCCCAAAGAATAATGCCCCCAAGCAACACGAACAAGACGGATAGTCTGGTTCTTGAGTATCTTCTCTCTCTGATCCAAAATGGACACGGGCCATTCCTCGTAAGTTAAGTCGATACCAACGACTAACTCAGAGTGATCGAGGACATAACTCTGATCCAGGACATACCTATAAAACTGAGACACTTGAAAGACATCGTGCACCTCACATAGTGAAGACGGAAGGGCAAGACGATAAGCAATATCCCCTTCCCTCTCGAAAATATCAAACGGTCCAACGTTCTACGGACTAAGCTTCCCACGAACCCTGAACCTAATGACTCCACGGGTAGACAAAATCTGCAAAAATACATGGTCGTCGACAGAAAACTCTAACGGCCTACGATATTGATCTGCCCAATGATGATGATGATCTTGTGTAACTCAAAGCTGCTCTCTAATCTTCTTAACCACTTCAACGGTCTGTGTGATCATCTCAGGCCTCAACATCTTTTGTTCACCAATGTTATCCCATGGTAAAGGTGAGATGCACTTCCTTCCATACAATGCCTCGAATAGAGCCATTTGTATGCTCGCCTGATAACTATTATTGTATGAGAATTTTACTAAGTGAAGATGATCTTCCCAAGACCCACCAAGGTCTAAAATACAAGCCTGCAGCATATCTTCTAATGTTTGTATTATCCTCTCTGACTGACCGTCTGTCTGAGGATGGTACGCGGTACTGAATCTCAACTTAGTACCCAAGTGCTCGTATAAGCTCCTCCAAAAATGACACATAAAGCGGGTGTCACGGTCTAACACTATACTTGGTGGAACTCCGTGCTGCCTCACTATTTATCGCATATACATCTCTGCTAACTGCTCTGTGGACTGCCCTACCCGGAAGGAAAGAAAATGTGCCACCTTCATGAGTCGATCTACTATTACCCAAACCGCATCACCTCCAATAAGGGATCTAGGCAAGCTTGTCACAAAGTCCATCATAATATGTTCCTACTTCCACTCTGAAATAGGTAGGGGTTGCAATAATTCTGCTGCTCTTCCTTTACCTGTTGACATATGAGACATCATGAAACGAAGCGAGCTATCTCTCTTTTTATTCCGTTCCACCAAAAATGTTGCTTGATATCATGGTACATCTTAGTACCTCCTGGATGAATAGAATATTAAGAACTGTGTACCTCGGTCATTACTTCTTGTCTGATATCTCCACTTGCCACACAAAGACGATTTCCAAATCTAAGTGTTTTGTCTTCGTGAATCCTTAATTCCTTCCTAAGGCCTGACTCACATTCTGTCCTAAGCTTCTGAATCTGAGAATCTTCTGCTTGAGTCGCCTCGATCATCTCCACCAAGGTTGACTGAATCTGAAGAATGGCTAGTATTCCCGCTCCTTGAGGTAACACTACCTCGATGCCCATCTCTCGAAGATCTTCTAATATGTGCTTTTGTGTTGTCAAGACAAATGTGCTGCCTCTCCTACTTAGAGCATCTGCCACCATATTTGTCTTGCTTGGATGATACTGAAGTGCTACATCATAATCACCAAACAATTCTAGCAACCTCCTCTGCCTCATGTTCAGGTCCTTCTGGGTGAATATATACTTTAAACTCTTATGATCTGTGAATATCTTCACCCGATCGCCATATAGGCAGTGTCTTCATAGCTTGAGTACAAATACTACTGTTGCTAACTCCAAATCATGTGTCGGATAATTTTTCTTATGATCTCGAAGCTGTCGAGACGCATAAGCTATCACTTTCCCGTACTAAATCAACACACACCTGAGTCCTTTCCTAGATGTGTCGCAATAAACTGTTAACACTCTTGATCCTACTGAAAGTGTAAGGATTGGTGTCGATATCAGTTTCTCTTTCAACTTCTCGAATTTTGCTTGGCACTCTATCATCCAAACAAACTTCATCTCCTTGCGGGTTAGACGAGTCATTGGCGCTGAAATCCGTGCAAAGTCTGCAACGAACCTCCGGTAATTTCCTGGTAACCCCAAGAAACTTTGCACCTCTGTTACTGTCTTCGGGACTGGCCAATTCTCTACCGCTTCGAACTTCTTGGGGTCCACTGATACTTCTTCTCCTGAGATGATGTGTCTCAAGAATGACACATGACCTAACCAGAATTCACATTTACTGAGCTTGGCATACAACTGATGCTCCCTTAAAACTTACAACACTCTCTGAAGATGTTCTTCATGCTCTTTTTCACTGTTAGAGTAGACAAGAATGTCATCTATGAATACCACTAAAAATTGATCTAGGTATGGCATGAAGATACGATTCATCAAATCCATGAATATTGCTAGCGCATTAGTCAATCTGAATGGCATAACTAAAAATTCGTAATGCCCATATCGAGATCGAAATGTTGTCTTCGGTATATCTTGCTTCTGGATCCACACTTGATAATATCCTGATCGAAGGTCTATATTAGAAAATACTCTTGCTTCACTCAATTGGCCAAATAAGTCATTAATCATAGGCAATGGATACTTGTTCTTTACTGTGACTGCATTCAGCTGCCTGTAGTCGATACACAACCATGTCGTCCCGTCTTTCTTCTTTACTATAAGCGCTGGTGCTCCCCATGGTGATCCACTAGCCCGAATAAACTTTTTTGCCTTCAGTTCTTCCACATGTTGATATAGCTGGTTGAGTTCCATCGGTGACATCTGATAGACTTTGTTGGAAATTGGTTCTTCTCCTAGCCTAAAAATTCTATGCAAAACTCCACTTCTCTTACAGGAGGTAATCTTGGAAGAACTTTCGAAAATACATCAAGAAATTCTTCAATTATTTTGGGAAGTTGATCCCCAATTCCCGGTACTACTGCTATGCCATCTTCATGTTGGTCCCTCACCGTTTTGTTGAAGATAAACTCTTTCTTGCCTGGGATGTTAAACAATACTCTACCCCTACGGCAATCTATCGTGGCATGACTGTCTCTCAACCAGTTTATGCCTAGAATAGCGTCGAAATTACCCATAGCAAACTCGATCAACCTTGCAGGTAATAAATGCCCACACACTATGATTGGACATGCTAGACACACTCTATCAACTCCTACGAGACCATTACCAGTGAGTATATTCAACCTCTCTGGAAATGCCTTGAACTCCAATCTAATACGTGTCACAAATTATGCACATACAAATGAATGGGATGATCCCGAATCAAATAATGTTTTGGCAGAAAAAGATATAACGAGGATGTTACCTGCCATCATGTCACCTAATGCCAAAGCCTCCTCCAGAGATAGGATAAAAGCGTGCCCTTGGCCTTGTTGTGCTCATTGTTGCTGCCTTTCTTGGATACGTAGTTGTGGCCTCTATTGTCCATACTGTTGATTCCTCTGCTGGTTGTACATCTGAGTTTGCATCGGCAATGGACGCTGAGCCAAAGGCCTGACTGTCAGTGCTGGTCGCCTGTACTGAGCTGCCCCTGGTGCTGGTAAGGCTAATCGCTGCATTGCCCCTTCAATCCTCTACATCATCGGGCAATTGGCGATCTGATGGTCTGGACTACTACATCGTAGGCACAACCCATGTGCTGCCTTATACACATCCTTGGTATGGCCTCCCTTTCTACAATACATATATTTGACTGGGGCTCCCAATCGTTGTTGTTGTTGCTGCCTCGGCTGATATGGCCGAGCTGGTGTTGTTGTTGCCGATGCCACTGGCCTCATCGATGTTGTATCATGAATATGAATGCCAAGAGATGGTGTTGACATCCATTGTGCTGGTCCTCCTCCTCCCATCTATGCATGAGACATCTTCTGGCCTCCTATCCTCGAAGCTAACATCTGCATTGTCATCTCATGTCGCCTAGATACGATTAATACTTCGTCGAACGTCTGATAGTTATGGCCCTCTACCATTTGCTGAATTTCCAGATGAAGTCCATACTGAAACCTCAACGCCCGCTCTGGTTCTGTTGCCACCATTGTTGGGGCAAATCTGTTAAGCCTGCAGAACTCTACCGCATAGCCATCCATTGTCTTCCCAGACTGTTTAAGGTTGATAAACCTCTATTGTAGCTCATAATGCGCTACCACTCCAAAATACTTGACCCTAAAATGGGTTCTGAAGTTGTCCCATGAGGCAGGTTGTCTTAAACCAACCTCTTCTAGTACCCACCAATCTCTAGCGAGGTCCTGGAGTTGCAATCGGACCTGGTCAACTTGTTCCTCAGCTGGAACCCCTACTGTTGTCAGTATTGTCTCAATGTTCTGCACCCAAGCATCTGCGGTAATGGTGTCCTTTGTGCCATCAAAGTACCTAGGGTTGAGTCAACTGAACCTCACCGACGCCCCTGAGTATGTTCTAACACTTCTCTCCAAGGCCGTCTGTAATCCTTGATGGAACAAGTCATTATGCTCCTGCTGCTGAAGCTGCTGATATTGTTGAGCCGCCATCATTCCTCGAATAATCTCTAGCAATACTGGTGTATCAAGTGCTACTGGTACTGCTGGTACGACCGGGGGTACTGGAATTTTTGGTACATGTTGTTCTTCGTGCTCCTCTACGGGTTCTACCCTGATCCTTCGAGGAACAGGTGATGTCTCTCATTGTGGGCCAATGGATCATTGTCCTGCTGAAACTATCGGTGCTCCAACCACCGGTTTTGGAGAAGCTCTAAAGAAAAGGACACAAGATAAATCAAGAACAGGACAAGAAAGGATCAAAAAATTAATGGTACATAAGTCAAGCTGAGTACGAGAAGGCAGATTCATGATTTCAAGGAGGAACATGTTTGATTGAGATTTCCTATAATCAGACCACCCTACAAGTCTAAAAAATAGGCATGTATAGAGAACCACTAAAACCTTGTCACATCCCAAAACCAGAATACTGGAGAGCGGGGGAATGACTCAGCCAACTACACCTTGCGGAATGTAGTGCCTCAAATCCCGATCCGACCAGGATGTGCACTACGTAATTGGGCTTGTGGCTAGTCCGTTTGAGTCGTAACTTAGAACTTCGGCATCTTCTTGCCACGGACGAAATGCGATGATCCTTTCCAACTCATGGAAAGGCCTCTATTGAAACGAGTCCAATAGTTTTCGTGTTTGGTTGCTTGGTTTTCTTGATTGCCGCTTTGGGATTTGATTTGGTGTTGCTTTTGATTTGCTTGGTTTTCGCTGCTGGTTTTATCGTTTGGAGCTTTAATTCTTTGGGAGTTCGGCAAGGAAGGATAGGCAAGATTCTAATTGGTGCTCGTGCTGTGCAGGTCCGCATAACTGACGTTTGATCGTCGCTAGGCGGGAATCTTTGTTTCAGCTACCTTTTCCTTAACCAGTGAGTGGTTTGGACCCTTCTTTCCTACTTCTTCACGCCAACATCTTTAATGTTTCAAACGTTCACTCGATGATGCCCGGTTGGACGCCTAGGAAATCCTTGCCACAATGCATGCCAGCCACTAAGAAAGGAACATGGGATTTGTAGACTAAATTTACTATATGCTTGCACACCTTATAATTTGAGTTGTTTATAAAGGGAATTGGTTGTTGGTGGCGGCTTAGTGCCTCGGACGGAGTTTGGACTATGGGATACCAAAATTGGAACACCGCATTGAGAAAATATGAACTGTTGCATGAGATATATGTTGTTGCTTAACTTCTTATGTTTAATTCGATGTATTGTATGATATATGAATTGTTCATGCATTCGCATGGTCTGGGACAACTTGTGCACAAGGTTTGGCATTTTCTCGAAACGGCTTTCCGGGGCACTGGAACTGTATCGATCCGGAGGAAAATATTTGATTCGTGCTCGTCACGATGCATTGCGGGACCTCCAGCAGGGCTTGCTACCCGGGCTGATAGGGCGCGCCGCTAATGCTTGAATATGTCCCTAAGGTGTCGATCACACCAATGACCGCATAGACTAGAACACATGCTAATTTATTGTCTTGTGCAGATGGTAAGTATACTTGTGTTTCATTGCAGGGAATGCGTGCATCGGTTGAGTAAGCAATCGATGCACTAGTTGGATTCGATATTATTTTCATTCCTATCAAAACATACAACTTATATGAATTGAATTCACTTGCCTCTTTATAGAAGTCATCTTAATGCAGCTCGCCCCTAATAAGCTAGTGTCAATTTAGTCGAGTGGGTTCATCCCGCTCACCAGTACAAGTTGAGTACTGAACCACGTTGTGGGCAACTATTTCAGGCACTCAGACGGTGCAACGCTAGTGGATAGACGAGGAGGCGTTAGGAGCACCTCTATTTTGAAGTATAGTTGGAGTCAGATCATTTTGGAGGCTTGGACTTTCAACCTATACAAGGGCGTAATGTATGAACGACGTGGACTATCTGATGGAGCGCGCCCTGCCTTTTGAGTCATCTTTTTGTAATGCAAATCAAGTAGCCAAGAGGCGCATCAATGTAAAGTCTATGTAAATTACTCTGAATTATCAATGAAAAAGCATATTTCTTCCTGCACTTGTGTTCAAATTTATGTGAATGTGTTTTATAAATTGTGTTTCAAATGGGTTCCTATAACTGCAAGTTCTTGCCTTGTACGAGCGCAACTCCAGGCTCGTACGGTATCACGCCCCAAGCGAGGACGAATCGGTTCCGTGAAGGATCCAGCGAGGACGATTGACCCTTTCGGGATCGGGGCGTGACATATTGGTATCAAAGCCTAGGCTTTACTTTCATGGGATTTCAAAAGATTATAAAGGAGTTTGATGCGCCTCTCAATTGAGTTGCGTTCGGCGTCCGCTGCATGAGATTAGTCGCCTATACAATGAGCCCATAGATACAAAATCTATCATTTTTGGAGTGTTAACAAGCTACTCTCTTTTGTAGTCATGGCAAAGAAGAACACTGCAACTGCCAGCAGTGCTCAGCCCATACAGAGCGATCCAGCAAGCTCTGGAGAATCCGGAGGAGCGGATTCAACCGGAATGGCGGAACGGCTTATGCATCTCATGGAGGTGCAGCAACAACAAGCCGTTACGCAGCAGGCGCAATTTGCTTCTCAGCAGAAGCAGATGGATACCATGATGCAACTGATTGCATCCTTGGTACCCAACAACGGGACTGCCACAGTGACTCCTGTCACGTCGCCGGCCGTGGCGGTAGAAGACGAGTCAGAAGAGACTCAGCCTACAGCAAGGAAGTCCTGCCGTGCAGCAGAGTTCACAAAAATGCATCCGCCAACGTTCAATGGACGAGCAGAACCGGACGTGGTGATGGGGTGGATTGCTAAGCTGGAGGGACTCTTCAACCTGGTTGGCATCCGGGGATCCAAGCGAGTTGCCTGTGCATCGGTTCAGCTGGAACTGCGTGCGCATGATTGGTGGGAGGCAACGAAGCAAGGAATTTACGATGCCAATCCCAACTGCAAAATTACTTGGGAGATGTTCAAATCTGCGTTCATTGAACAGTATATCCCCCGAGCAGTCCGGCAACAAAAAGAAGACGACTTTAGCAATCTGGTACAAGGAAGTCTGTCTGTGGATGATTATGATTCAGTATTCGCTAAACTGGCCAAGTTTGCTGGGCACTTCTTGCCTAATCAGCAGGCATGGTGCTATCGGTTTCAGAAGGATTTGAATGATGAGTTGCGTAGGGACGTCATCAATCAAAAGTGTCAAACCTACAGGGAGTGTTACGAAGCCGCCCTGAATAGCGAGCGGATCTTTGGGCGCTATCCCCCAAAGGTAGAGGTGCAAACCCCCCGTACTAACAACAAGCGGCCTCAGAAAACGGGAGGGTCTGGAGCACACAAGCACTCGCACACGTCTGATCATAAGGGCCAATCCCAATCACTGAACTGCAGCCGGTGCGGCAAATCAGGGCATAAAGTGAATGAATGTCGGGTTCAAGGATGTTTTAAATGTGGTCGTCTGGGCCACAAACAGTTTAACTGCCGAGAGGACAAGCCGAATCAGGGCAACGGGAATCAGAACAAGGGGCCTCCAGCAAGTGATGCCAATGCTGTGCCAGTGAATCCACAGCGCCAGGGTGCTCAGGGCCGAGTCTATGCATTGACTCTGGATGAGGCATCTATATCCGACACTGTTGTGACAGGTACTCTACTTTACCGAGAATTACCCGCTAGAGTCTTATTCGATTCAGGTGCTACGTATAGTTTAATATCTGCTGATTTTACTGTTGAGCATAAATTAGCTTCTACTGCTTTAAATATGAACCTCTGCGTAAGTACCCCTTCGGGAGTCGACATGCCCGCCCATGCGATCTGTAGGGATGGTTATATCTGCATCGGGGGAAGAAAGCTTTCCTTATATGTCATTGTACTAGACATCAAGGATTACGATATTATTCTCGGAATGGACTGGTTGGGTGCTTGCCATGCAATAATCGAGTGCGCGGAGAAGCGAGTCGTATTCCGTCTACCCGGCGAGGCAGACTTTTACTACTCGTGCAGCGCTGCACCGAAGACGGCAATGGTAATATCAGCAATTTCGGCTAGGCGTATGTTGCATTCGGGCTGTGAAGGGTACTTAGCTTCTGTTCGAGACACCCGGCGGGAATGTGCAGATGCAGCTCATGCTAAAGTCATTGCAGATTTTCTCGACGTGTTCCCAGATGAGCTGCCTGGAATGCCTCCTGATCGTGAGATCGAATTCAGCATTGACACTTTTCCGGATTCGCGACCGATATCGAAGGCACCTTATCGCATGGCCCCAGCAGAGCTTAAGGAACTTAAAGTTCAGTTACAAGATCTGTTGGACCGAGGATACATTCGTCCAAGCGTTTCTCCGTGGGGCGCTCCGGTGCTGTTTGTGAAAAAGAAAGATGGATCCATGCGGCTGTGCATTGACTACCGAGAATTGAATAAAGCGACCGTACGGAATCAGTACCCATTGCCAAGAATAGATGACTTGTTTGATCAGCTGCAAGGTGCTACAGTTTTCTCTAAAGTTGATCTCAGGTCAGGGTATCACCAGTTGAAAATCAAATCAGAAGATATTTAAAAATCTGCTTTCAGAACCCGTTACGGACACTATGAGTTCCTCGTGATGTCGTTCGGCTTGACGAACGCCCCTGCAGCTTTCATGGATCTGATGAACCGCATAATTCGGCCATTTGTGGATAAGTTTGTAGTCGTGTTCATAGACGACATACTAATCTATTCCAAGAACGAGGCGGAGCACAAGGAACACCTGAAGATCGTGCTGCAGACATTACGAGAACATAAGTTGTTCGCTAAGCTCAGCAAGTGTGAGTTCTGGTTGAACAGCGTGGCGTTCCTTGGTCATGTCATCTCGGCCGAAGGCGTCGCCGTAGACCCGAAGAAAATAGAGGCGGTGGTGGACTGGAAACAACCTACGTCAGCCAGCGAAGTTCGAAGCTTTCTGGGCCTAGCGGGATACTACCGTAGGTTCGTGAAGGATTTCTCTAAACTGGCCTCACCTATGACTCCCCTTACTCAGAAAGGGATTGCATACGAATGGGGTGATGACTGCGAAGCCAGCTTTCGAGAACTTAAGCGGCGTCTTATTTCAGCTCTGATTCTTGCACTTCCAGATGGGGTAGAGGAGTTTCAGATATACAGCGACGCTTTAGGACTCGGCTTAGGGTATGTGCTCATGCAACGGGATAAGGTAATATCGTACGCCTCCAGGCAACTAAAGCCGCACGAGAAAAACTACCCGACGCATGATTTGGAATTGGCGGCAATTGTGTTTGCTCTGAAGTTGTGGAGGCATTATCTTTATGGTGTTGCTTGCAAAATCTTTACCGATCACAAGAGCCTCAAGTACCTATTCACCCAGCGAGAATTGAACCTCCGGCAGCGGCGTTGGCTAGAACTGATTAAGGACTATGACCTAACGATCGCGTATACACCGGGCAAGGGAAACGTCGTTGCTGATGCTCTGAGTCGGAAGTACGTGGGCTCGTTATCTATAGACAACCGTTTACTTCGAGATCTTGAGGCGATGGGCATCGAGTTTCGAGTTCGGCATCCAGGAGTGCAGCTGGCACCACTCCATCTTGAACTGGGTTTAAGAGATAAAATCAAATCAGCTCAGGAGGGCGATCAGTTCTTAGCGAAGGTACGTGGACTGATCTCGGCGGGGAAGACGTATGACTTTGTGGCAGGCGAAGATGGGGCCTTACAGATGAAAGGGAGGCTATGTGTTCCTAACGACCCAGAACTCCGGAGGAAAATTATGGCGGAAGCACACTACGCGAAGTATTCTTTGCATCCTGGGAGCACTAAGATGTACAAGGACTTGCGCGGGACCTTCTGGTGGCACGATATGAAACGGGATGTGGCGACCTTTGTGTCACAGTGCATGGCCTGTCAGCAGGTGAAAGCTGAACATCAGAGGCCCGGCGGGGAACTGCAGAACCTCGCTATTCCCGAGTTGAAATGGGACAACATCACTATGGATTTTATTGTGGGATTTTCGAAGACGCCGCGTGGGCACGATGCGATTTGGGTCATAGTTGATTGTTTGACCAAATCAGCCCACTTTCTGCCTATAAAAGTTACTTGGAGCGTCGATCGGTTAGCACAAATTTACATAGATGAGATTGTCCGATTACACGGAGTACCTGCCTCAATCGTTTCTGACCGTGACGGACGTTTCTTATCTCATTTCTGGACTAGTCTACAAGCTGCTTTGGAAACCAAGCTACAGTTCAGTACCGCATACCACCCGCAGACTGACGGACAGACAGAGAGGACAAATCAGATACTTGAAGATATGTTACGGCTGTGTGCGATCGATTTAAAGACTAGTTGGGACACGCATCTTTCTTTGGCGGAGTTTGCTTACAACATCAGTTATCAATCGAGCATCCAGATGGCACCGTACGAAGCACTATATGGGCGTAAGTGTTGATCTCCAATCCGTTGGGACGAAGTCGGCGAGCGGCAGGTACTCGGGCCAGAGCTGGTAGAGCAGGTAGTTGAGAAAGTTTGCTTGATTCGGGAAAGACTCCGCACAGCGCAGAGCCGACAAAAAAGTTATGCTGATGCACATCGAAGACCTTTGGAGTTCTTGGTCGGGGATCATGTCTTCTTAAAAGTGACGCCGATGCGTGGTGTGATACGTTTCGGCGTGAAGGGCAAACTGAGTCCAAGGTTTGTCGGCCCCTTCGAGATACTAGAACGAGTGGCAGCTGTGGCGTACCGGATTGTACTGCCTCCCGCCTTGGCAGAAGTGCATAACGTATTCCATGTTTCCCAACTGCGAAAGTATGTGCATGACCCAAGTCATGTGGTTAGCTTCGAACAGATGGAACTGCGTGCGGACTTGTCATACTCAGAAGAACCGGTGCAGATCCTGGATCGTAAGGAAAAAGTACTTCGCAACCGTACGATGTCCTTGGTTCGCGTGCTGTGGCGGAACCATTCAGCTGGGGAATCAACTTGGGAAATGGAATCGGAGATGAAGGAGAAGTATCCTTCATTGTTCATTCAGTCGGAAGTAGGGCCTTGTTCTTAAGTTTCGGGTCGGTCTTGTTCTTAAGTTTCGGGTCGAAACTTTTTCTTAGTGGTATATTATGTAGTGCCTCAAATCCCGATCCGACCGGGATATGCACTACGTAATTGGGCTTGTGGCTAGTCCGTTTGAGTCGTAACTTAGAACTTCGGCATCTTCTTGCCACGGACGAAATGCGATGATCCTTTCCAACTCATGGAAAGGCCTCTATTGAAACGAGTCCAATAGTTTTCGTGTTTGGTTGCTTGGTTTTCTTGATTGCCACTTTGGGATTTGATTTGGTGTTGCTTTCGATTTGCTTGGTTTTCGCTGCTGGTTTTATCGTTTGGAGCTTTGATTCTTTGGGAGTTCGGCAAGGAAGGATAGGCAAGATTCTAATTGGTGCTCGTGCTGTGCAGGTCCGCATAACTGACGTTTGATCGTCGCTAGGCGGGAATCTTTGTTTCAGCTACCTTTTCCTTAACCAGTGAGTGGTTTGGACCCTTCTTTCCTACTTCTTCACGCCAACATCTTTAATATTTCAAACGTTCACTCGATGATGTCCGGTTGGACGCCTAGGAAATCCTTGCCACAATGTATGCCAGCCACTAAGAAAGGAACATGGGATTTGTAGACTAAATTTACTATATGCTTGCACACCTTATAATTTGAGTTGTTTATAAAGGGAATTGGTTGTTGGTGGCGGCCTAGTGCCTCGGACGGAGTTTGGACTATGGGATACCAAAATCGGAACACCGCATTGAGAAAATATGAACTTTGCATGAGATATATGTTGCTGCTTAACTTCTTATGTTTAATTCGATGCATTGTATGATATATGAATTGTTCATGCATTCGCATGGTCTGGGACAACTTGTGCACAAGGTTTGGCATTTCCTCAAAACGGCTTTCCGGGGCACTGGAACCGTATCGATCCGGAGGGAAATATTTGATTCGTGCTCGTCACGATGCATTGCGGGACCTCCAGCAGGGCTTGCTACCCGGGCTGATAGGGCACGCCGCTAATGCTTGAATATGTCCCTAAGGTGTCGATCACACCAATGACCGCATAGACTAGAACACATGCTAATTCATTGTCTTGTGCAGATGGTAAGTATACTTGTGTTTCGTTGCAGGGAAGGCGTGCATCGGTTGAGTAAGCAATCGATGCACTGGTTGGATTCGATATTATTTTCATTCCTATCAAAACATGCAACTGATATGAATTGAATTCACTTGCCTCTTTATACAAGTCATCTTAATGCAGCTCGCCCCTAATAAGCTAGTGTCGATTTAGTCGAGTGAGTTCATCCCGCTCACCAGTACAAGTTGAGTACTGACCCACGTTGTGGGCAACTATTTCAGGCCCTCAGACGGTGCAACGCTAGTGGATAGACGAGGAGGCGTTAGGAGCACCTCTATTTTGAAGTATAGTTGGAGTCAGATCATTTTGGAGGCTTGGACTTTCAACCTATACAAGGGCGTAATGTATGAACGACGTGGACTATCTGATGGAGCGCGCCCTGCCTTTTGAGTCATCTTTTTGTAATGCAAATCAAGTAGCCGAGAGGCGCATCAATGTAAACTCTATGTAAATTACTCTGAATTATCAATGAAAAAGCATATTTCTTCCTGCACTTGTGTTCAAATCTCTGTGAATGTGTTTTATAAATTGTGTTTCAAATGGGTTCCTATAACTGCAAGTTCTTGCCTTGTACGAGCGCAACTCCAGGCTCGTACGGCATCACGCCCCAAGCGAGGACGAATCGGTTTCGTGAAGGATCCAGCGAGGACGATTGACCCTTTCGGGATCGGGGCGTGACACGGAATACCGAAGCAACCTGTAATGTGTTAAGGTTGTCTAGAGACAAGAGGGTGCATACTACAATCAAGTCTTCTAGGGTCAAGAACTTCTCTATCTCAATCATTCAAACAAGTACAATAACATAGAACATATCCGAATAAGCAGTAAGGCGTTCCCAATACCACATCAAAATATTCTAGAGATCTAGCAAATACAAGTGATATGCCAGAAACACAATCAAAAGTATACATGATAGTAAGTCAGCTTCGATCTGAATATATTACAGTCATGTAGGGAACTAGTATCCAGATTATCTGGCTAACAGGTGCTGGTTGGCTAAACGCCCAAAAGATTATAGTTTACAAAAGACGAGCATTGAATGAAGGAACCCACTCGTGACCCTCAGCAGCCATCCTTCTGGTGCGTGCCATCAGTGAGGGTGACATACGCTTGATCCTTAGGTGCTGGCTCTATACCTGGCCATGCAAAACTAGTAGGGTCAGACTCCAAATAGCAAGTACCACAAAGAAAGCACGAAATGAAGAAACAAAACTAGTTCTATAGCATGAGATGCTTAAACCAACAATCAATGGCATATGTCTCATCCATAACATGACACGATACCCCTTCACCAAACAAGGACATAAAGTGCCACATCACATCAAGATAGAATAAGTCCCTTGATTGTGGTCAAGCTAGAATAACTCTACATCGTAGTTTCAGTCCACAGGCTATCGCAATACAATAGTGCAACCCAACAACCAAACAAGGACATAAGTTGAACTATCATGCCACGACAGTCTATGTCCCTAATTTCACTCAACAGAAGACACAATACATAAGCAGGGATACAATATTAAATAAAATAATATAGTGATAACAAGTAACTTTGATCCGTGTCCCGTTGTAACACCAGCGCAACTCAACAACCAAACAAGGACATGAGTTAAACTTTCATGCTACAACGGTCCACTTCTCTAACTAAAACAGATTTAATGGCCAAACATGTGTTACGGCTTGATATATGATCTCTGGGTTATTCGAGTAATGCAATATAAAAGTATCATTAGATCGTGCCATAATCGAGCAGGGCTGGCCGAACCAACGATATACAAGCAAGAATATATATGATGGACTAGTCCCTTGCAAGGGACCTAAGCTAATTTAATGATCAGTAGCAGTTCTAGACTTTCTATAGGAAAGACACTGGCTATGCTTATAAATAAGTCAGATATTGAGCCAGCCTTTACTCCCAGCTAACTTAGGGTGGTTCGACATGCACGATCTCGAGATACCGTTTTCTTCCAATGCTCTACAAATTAAGTTGCCTAGTTAACCCTAGGTGATTTAGAATCTCATGTCGTGGTCATATGAATATTCTTTCCTAAATGTCGTACTTTAAGTACGGGCACTCTTGATACGAATCCACATTGTCTCGTAAAGTTAAATCTGGATTCACCCAAGTGTGATACAACAATCAATACTATTTAGCTACGGCTAAAGTCACTGTCCAACTATCAGATTCGTATAAGAAAATAATTATATATATCACATAACAAGTGTATGTGGCATGACGGCTCACCATATATCAAGTGGCACTCTCGGTGCAATCAAGGGTATTAGCACGGATACAATAGTCAAGGCAGGAACAAGTTCTAGTATCAAGGTTGTGGATAAGTCATCAAGTATCAAGTTATTCAGGATGAGACAAGCAAATGATGGTCACAATAATTTATCACTTTATTATATCGATAGATAAAATAAGAGTAGTGCGAGAACCTCTTGAGATTAGATCAACAATCCTTAAACCAAATAAGGACCAGGATTGCAGACCTTCCACCGAGTTGAACTACGCCCTTTATTCTGTCCAACGTATAATAAGGTGATCCAGGAAAAGTAGCCTAATTAGTAAGGAAGTACATCAAGGGCCACATCTACAGGCTCATGCCAGGTGCTTAGTCATTTAGCACATGGTCACAGTTGGGTCATATAAGTCATTTCTAAGTTTAACACATAGTATCACAATCATTTAATCAAACGGAAACTTTAAACCAAACAGGTATCAAAGTGGAGGAATGGGAACAGTTGACGCATGAGTCAGTTGGCCGCATGACCAAATGGGCCGCATAGACCAACAGGCCGCATGGATCGAGACAAAGTCCACTCCTCGAGCCAAGTGCAATGTGATAACTAAGTTGCAAGTCAAGTCGGGTCAAAAAAAGTGACTGATGTGACATGTGATAAAAGTGACAGAAGAAAAGATAAAGGTAGAAAAAGTCGTGCCGAGTTAGTCAGTAATTATGCGTCCAGAAGAAGATGGACGCATAACTCATGGCCGCATGGTCGACTAGGTCGCATGCTCCTCTGGGCCGCATGCACACTTGGCCGCATAAAATCATTTGGGACTTAGAAAATTTTCATTCGTTCAAGTTTCAAGCATTTGGTCAAGGAACGCATGTGCAGAAATATATTATATGCGTCCAACAAGATGGTTGCATAAAATCTTTTGGGTGAGAAGTCTATGCCATATGCAAACTGCTGGGCACATGGAGCTCCTTCGTCCCATTCCAGCAAGTTTGGACACGAAAAAGCTCTGAAACCCAAACATTGTTTCTTCCACAGAAACCTCAAACGAAGTCCAAATCCGGCAAAGTAAAGTTCTAAACTAATCAAAATCAATTGCTCATCAACACAGAATAATAAGTTTTCAAAAATATTAAGTTTTAAGAGATCAAAACCCAAGAACATTCAAGAATACATAGAAAATCTTAAAACTCAAAACTTAGATCTACACTAATTCATCCACCAAATCTAAAAATACAAAGTTCTAAATGCATGGATAATCATATAAGGAACATAATAGAACAAAAATATAAGGGATTTCTCCATTTCTTGTAAGATGTACTTGCCTATGGAGGGGGGGAGGAAAACCTAAGAAAGAGAATGGAAGAGAAAAAATGAGAGGAGTGAGAGTGGAGAAGGGTTATAAATGGAGGGTTTGAGGTTTGGACCATGGGTTCAACTCATGATAAAATCAAACCAGACAAATAAACCAAGAGCCAAGTAAACCAAAGAATGGGTCTAGTCTCTCTACAATATATAACCACGCTAGCAAAAAAAATAATTACGTTCTAAATACGTATATTAGGAATGAGGAGTAACAAGTATGCTAGCACAACTATCCAAGTTTCGTCCGAGATGAATCGGTCCTTGTGCCCCAGCGACCATTCACAGGAACTAAATCTTGTGTACAAGTTGTTCGTGACCGTACGACGTCTAAGAACTAAGTTATCAAATGAAGCATGCAAGACAACATAAATGAAATATAACTACACAGCATATTCTGATAGCATGGTCAACATGCTCAAGTTGTCGCTTTATAAAGTATGTACTACTCATTGTATAATTTTAGATGAATAAATTCTAGCTACAATCGAAATATAATATAAGTACATTCATAACGGACAAGCACGCAACAGTACAATCGTTTCATATATTCATGCGACAAGCATCTAGTATTCAAGCCTACTTCTTTTTATGTTGATTCTTTTATTAAGGTATCGTTGATCGAGCACGCGACAAGAGAGTCATTTTGTTGAGTGTGAAGACTTGGAAAGAATGGTCAAAGCTAAAGCCACTCACAAGTTGATGAATTACAGAGAGAAAGAGGGTTCTTCGGTGTCCTGCTAGTGCGTCGTCTACGTGATCACCTGCATTTGCACTAACAGATGATCATTATCTTCTCTTCTCTTCTCTTTCTTCCAAAATTTGATATGAATGCGAAGTTCGAAGAACGCAAGCAATGAAGTCCGTCGAAAATATTCATTAAATCGCATTCATAAAACCAACGCAAAAGTAGGAAAGCAGCAACGGAAAAAGGCAACAAAACTAAGCAGCGAAAAGGTCCCTCGCGACTCTGCCTGAGAGTCCTTCCTCGAGACACAATCCACTTAATATGGTACTTGATTCCGAAGAAACCAATCTATAACGAGAAAATGGTCTTGATTCAATCTGTCCCTATCAACCGATACCGACAGTGTTCCTTAGCGTGCTTCCCGTGCGGGAAGCGGGACACTACATTTGATATTGAGTCCTATAAAATAGTCTTGTATCCATGGGACAACCCCAAGTGTGTATTTCAATATAAGATTCATATTTTATTAAATTGTGTACTTGGGGAGTGGTAGTCCATGTGGTTTATATGGTGGAAAGTTTTCCAAGAGGGCAAGGCTCAAGACATCCAAAAATACATTTATGTTTTTTGTCACCTATTTTTTTTGAAATTTTTCTTAGGACATGTCCATTCATTACAAACTGAGTATAATACCTTGAAAATAAATGTCTATTTAGTGTTTATCCTTAAGGCTTGTTTGTATGCTCAAATCTCTTGCAGGACCTTTTTTTTACCAACATATCTTTCATTCTAGTATTAACACTATCTCAAATTCTTGGATCATAAATGTTTAAATGGAATGAATTGACTTGCTTGTTCGTCAACTAAAATATTCTTCGTGCCCTCATGACCTACATCATCATTATTGCATTGCTATTATTTTCTATATCTCCAGGGGCTCAAGATCATCAACATCTTCAACTACATAGTCCCCTATCATTTTGTTGTTCAGTAACAATATCAACTGAAGTATATGGTTCTTTACTTATGTATCTATCAAGTGCCCCTTATGTGATTGAATCAATTGTTCAACTCACTTTTTCTTATAAATGTCTATTTAGTGTTTATCATTTTGTTGTTCAGTAACAATATCATGTCCATTCATTACAAACTGAGTATAATACCTTGAAAATAAATGTCTATTTAGTGTTTATCCTTAAGGCTTGTTTGTATGCTCAAATCTCTTGCAGGACCTTTTTTTTACCAACATATCTTTCATTCTAGTATTAACACTATCTCAAATTCTTGGATCATAAATGTTTAAATGGAATGAATTGACTTGCTTGTTCGTCAACTAAAATATTCTTCGTGCCCTCATGACCTACATCATCAATATTGCATTGCTATTATTTTCTATATCTCCAGGGGCTCAAGATCATCAAAATCTTCAACTACATAGTCCCCTATCATTTTGTTGTTCAGTAACAATATCAACTGAAGTATATGGTTCTTTACTTATGTATCTATCAAGTGCCCCTTATGTGATTGAATCAATTGTTCAACTCACTTTTTCTTAAGGCAATTTTCATGTTTATAAGCTATTGCATAAAAGGAAAACTTAGAATTAGAACCTGAAATTTGAGGGAAAGAAGTATACATTAACCCGATCCTCTGAGGCTTCTGCTACAAGGCAATTACACAACCATGAGGAAGGCTCGGAAAATAACTTGTCTACAACAAAATTAAGACATCCAATGGATCAATATAACTCCATAAGTAAATAAAAAAATTATATTATAACCAACAATTTAATCAATTATCAGACTTATCTACTGCATACATGACTACATCCCTCGATACCTTAATCCTCTACTTTGGCACTTTAGTGACAAAGTAGATTTCATGTTTCTGTATATCTCTTTTTTTAGTTTGAAGAAGAGAAACTTTTTTTTTTTTTTTGATGAAAAAGAAGAAGAAGAAATGTTATAGAAATGTTTGTTTTTTCCGATGAAGAAAAAAAAAATAAGAGAGGACAACCGTTTTAGAGAACATATGAACTATTATTTACCATATAATCATATTATATTTTTTTAAGCTTTATAAAATAGTTGAACTTGCAGAATAGTTATTGCAACAAAGACTTAATTAAAAATGGACGAAAGTTTAATTTTACTAATTATTTTCTATAAGTAATTATATATAAATAAATGTAAAATATATAACATATAGATAAAAAAAAAAAAATTGGAGGCATATGAATTCGGAAGGTATAGTGCAGTCGCACTCATTACATTTACTCAAAACTGGCCTGCATGGAACACCAATCGGGCCAAAATGTACATATTCAGTTTGGGTTCATACCGAACTCAAATGGCTCTTGTGGTCATCGAGAAGAGGTACAACCTCCCGGCTAGACGGACTGTCTGGGGATCGAATGGTGGGGAAAGTGTGGGACAGTTGGTCCAAATAATATGTAACGCAACGTGCACAAAGTCCTGTATGTATCGTCGGACATCGAAAAAAAAAAAAAAAAGAAGTTAAGAGTTTGGGATCATAGAGAGTCGTGTCATTCAAACAGGTGCAATGAGCGGATCGATCATTCATTCCTACGATGCAATCAAACTTATAGTTCACATGAAATAGTGGTAAGCACCAAAACCCCCAAAGAGGAGGTTGGTGTTGGACAAGCCCATGAAAGTATTAAGTCCTGGCCCAAATCAAATTTGAATTCTAATTATTGTCTCCACATTCTTGTAGCTCTACGAATTTAGTGGCAATTTTTGTCTAATCCTTGGACTAACAGAGAACTAAATGTAGAAAGTATGTAAACACACACACACACACGTGGTAATGTATTTTACCAGAAAATCGATCATATTCTTGGAAAATTACCTACTACTTACCAAATTTCATGTGTGGTCAAAACTTTGGACAACACATGTGTACGCTGTTGGAACAAAACTACAAAAATGTGAAGAGAAAATATGTAATTGACTTTACCAAAAAAGTTTCCAACAAAGTTTGGAGGAGAAAAGAAAAGGGGTCCAGCTAATTGTTCTTCTCACCTTGCAACTTTTTTCTTGGAGAATGCACCTCAAATTTTATTCAATTTATTCCTCTTGTTGACTTTGCTAGGTTCTTCTTTTTTATCCCCATATTCCTTAATTTCTTAAAAAGTAAGTGAAAGTTGAGTTGCTTGAATGCATTTGTTTGTAGTGTTTGCTTGAATTCATTTTGCAAAGAGAAAGTATAAAATGGTTTGGTTGTACAAAAATAAAATCTAAATCGGATGTTTGGTTGGACAAATTTTTTTTTATATGTAATATAATTGTTATTACAAACTTAATTAAATTATATCACTTTCTTTAAAATAAATTATATCATAAAACTCATTTACACCTTAAAACTTACCAAATTATTTCATATGTAATAATTTTTATATGTACAAAAAAAAATTATTTGTAATATAATCGTTATTACAAACTTAATTACATTACAAACTTAATTATATGGACAAATTATTTCATATGTAATTGTTTGGTTGGACAAAAAAAAATTATATGTAATATAATCGTTATTACAAATTTAATTACATTACATCACTTTCTTTTAGAATAAATTATATCATAAAACTCATTTACACCTTAAAACTTACCAAATTATTTCATTTGAAAAAACTTTTGTTTATTTTTGTTTATTATTTATGTTTTTATATGTATTTAAAATGTGTTGCTTTTGATTTTTCTAAAATTTACTTTTGATTTATATTTATATTTATATTTATATTTATATTTATATTTATATTTATATTTATATTTATATTTATATTTTTTTTTCTAAATCTTAAATTTGTTTAACTTTTAAAAATATAAAATTATTTTATTACAAATTTTAAAAAAAAAAAATTGTTTTTTCTAAACACTTGCATCATTTATTTTTTTACAAAAAGAGATATAATGTTTTTTTTTAAGTTTTTTAATTTATATTTGTTTGACAAATTTAAAATTTACTATTATTTTTTAGCTTTTATAATTATAATTTTTATTTTTATATATATTTTAAATTTGTTTATTACATTACAAAGTCACTTATATTATATGGTAAATCAAATATTTGAATGCGATTGATATTACATTACATATTTAATTATATATTCCTACCAAACATAATAATATAATTATAATTCTATTATATTATATTATAAACTCTATTACATTATAAACTCAATTCCAATACAATTATAATTATATTACAATTAATGACCATTATCCAATTAAACCATGTCATCAACTTTAGTTTTTCTTCTTCTTCTTTTCTTTTTTCCTTCAAATATTTCCAGTCATATCATTCCCAATACCTTGTTAATTGAAATACACCCACATAAAAATACAAGAAGAAAAACATTTATTTGTCGGAGATGTTGCATACAAATAATAATAGATCAAATCTTGGAAATCATGACCCCACAGATTAATACATAAATCATTCATTGTTTTGAACACATATTTATTTCATAAATGATTCATTCTTTTGACCATATTTATTTGGGTAGGTGAACTAATTTTATTTGTTTTATTGCATGTGCCCATGTCTACAGGTTCTAATTGGTGGAGAGGTCGTTATCCAACCCAATAATTTAGATTGGGCCTAAGCCCAAAATAATGTCCAAGTATTTCGTGGGTCCGCACTGCGGTGGGCCCAAATAGGTTATGCGTTCCTGTCCGTCCGTGTACACTGATTTTTTTTTTTTTCGCTCTTCTTTGTTTGTGTCCGATTCGCGGATACCACCGGCCTCGACACCACGTCCGACCCCATGGCGTACTCGTTTTGACGGCCTATCGCTCATGTGGCCTTCTCCGCCAACATAATATGGTGCAAATTTTATTATGAATAGGTTATAAAAATTTAAGAAATAAAAAAATTAACTCATTTATATTTTATGGGTAATCCTTTATAGAAAACTAATAAATTCACGTGAGTTGAACGTATAATAATTTTTTTTATGATATTATTGAAAAATAGTTCAAATATTTAAATATATTTGAATTAAGATTTGTTAAATATTTTAAATATTTTTGATATTTTTCTTTAAATTAATTTTTAAAGATTTTTAAATTTAGCTTTTATATATATATTTGTGCGGAATAAAAGAGATAAAGTTAGTTTGTTCTTTTTTTTTGCCATATTTTTTGAATAAATGATGGAGGATTTACAAACAGCTGAGACAGGCTGAATATTTAGCCGTTCCAAGTCTCACGATTAGAGTAGGGATGTAAAACATAGGGGTGATCCGTGTAATTTGTTTCAAGATAAGGATAGTTAGTGTAATAAGTATAAAATATAGGATTAGTTAACGTAAATTTTCCAAAATTTATAAAATATCAAACCATGTATTGTATACATTTTTACTAATTTTTAAATATAATATTTTTGAAGGTGTTTATGATCATAACACTAAAAAAAATTAATAAACAAATAAATTTTAAACTTACCGGACCATGTATTTAGCATGCATTAATTGTTAGAGAAATTTTGACTTATCTCCCACTTTATTTATTATATTTAAGGGTGCACCACACAGTTTTTTTCATAATGTACAAGTCCTCTCATTTTTGACAGAATTCGTCCAGTCATGACAGTCAACACATTTGATCAAAAAAATTGACGAAAATGTCCCTCCCATATTTTTTTCTTCTTCCCTTTCACCCCCACCCCTCCTCCTCCCTCCGTGGTCAGTCCGTCGCCGCCGCTCCCCCCTCCCAGCTTCTGCAGCAGCAGCAACAACATCAGCAATAGCAATCGCCGCTCGTCGCGGCTGCTGCTGCTAATGTTGATGTCGATGTTGCAGGGGCGGGGAGGGGACGGTGGCGGAGAGGGGGGAGAGGCGTCACTCGCCGCCGTTCGTCGTTGCGGCTGCTGATGTTGTTGCGGAGGCGGGGAGGGGGGAGCGGGGGTGGGGAGGGGGAGAGGGCGGTGGCGGAGAGGGGTGGAGCGAAGGCGAGCGGCAATGGTGGGCTGCCCGCGGTGGGCAAGACGATCGTTTCCATATGGACGTGATGCCGCGCGAGCACAAGCTGCTTCCGCGTAAGGCCATGATCCGAACAGACGGAGAAATAGCTAAGCCACATAGTCACACAGATAGTCAGAATGCAGCGAATAAGAAACTGTGCAGGCGATAGATAACAAGTTCACAAAATCGTCATAGTGAAAGCATTAAATGAACACAAGTATGAAACAAAAGTAATCTCGTTATTGACAATTAAAAAATATTTCAAGTGGCGCTAGGCCGAGATTACAAGTCACTCAAGCTCTCTCTCTCTCTCTCTCTCAAAACAATAAAAGCGTGTCAAGCGGCTTACAACATGGGATAATAACATAGGTGATGTTCCAA
Organism: Iris macrosiphon; assembly: GCA_036927795.1. Taxonomy (NCBI): domain Eukaryota; kingdom Viridiplantae; phylum Streptophyta; class Magnoliopsida; order Asparagales; family Iridaceae; genus Iris; species Iris macrosiphon. The sequence goes on along the minus strand of JAYESA010000019.1, from coordinate 7,965,432 downwards.
CACTATATCTTGTATATGTGCTTCAGTTACGGACGCAACACTCCTAGGCTCCAGAGCGAATTCCATGCCTTAGCGCGCACGGGAGAATACTCTGTATCGAACGAGGTTCTCCCGCACCCTGCAAGCAAGCTTGTGGGTTATCAGTACATAAATGCACTAGTAGGGAGGCTTCTCGTCCGCTCAACAAATCCAAACACGTTCATTTAATTATGTGCACCACCAATTAAGTTGTCTTTCTAGTCTTGCCTTAGGATCAGTTTCATGGCATAAGATATAAGCCTAACTCGTGTGGCAGTGCGTCGTGCGATATAAGAGTAACACGGCAAAACTTACCAACTTACCATTCGTGCTTCCCTACCCAAGGATAAAACCAAGTTAACCTGCATATAATATATGGCACAAAACGAAATAGTGCACAAACAAAGCTTAGTGTCATGAATGAATTCTTGCCTCAAATGTGTTATGTTTTTCCTAAATAACATATTATGCATCCATATCTCTAAGTACAAAGTGGCATGCATCAAATTCTCTTATCACATGTATTAAACGTTCTACTCAAATTTACTCAAATGTGTTCAAATGTACTGGTTACTCGTTTTAACTCAAATGAACTCGTACGCGGATTACCGCAATCGAGCCAAACTTAGTCTACATAAACGAAAGGTCACTGGCATAGCCATAAAGGACGAGTTATAGCCTCTGGACGGATGGCTGCAATGTTGGTACTGTGGAGCCGTCTGCACCATCACGTCTGAAACGAACGCCTATCAAAATTGTTCCGTCCGGATCGGATCGGCCCCGGTGCCCCGGCATACCGTCCGCATGAACCACAAAAATATCTTGTGCACAGGTTGTCCGTGACCGCGCGAACACAAATCTTCCAAATCACATATCATGAATGCCACTCCCCATTTCCAATATACGTATTTTGAGTGTAATTATTTTCTTGCTAGCGTAGTTATATGTTGTAGAAAGACTAGACCCGTTCTTTGGTTCACTTGGCTCTTGGTTTATATGTTTGGTTTAGTCTTATCATGAGTTGGACCCATGGTCAAAACTCATACCCTCCATATATAACCCAACTTTACTCTCTCACCTCTCATTTTCCCTCTTTTATTCTCTTTCTTAGGTTTTCCTCTCCCCCTCCATAGGCAAGTACATATTGCAAGAAATGGAGAAACTTTTTATGTTTTTTTTCCATTATGTTCCTTATATGATTTCCTATGCATTTAGAACTTGGTATTTTTGGATTTGGTGTATATATTAGCGTAGATCTAAGTTTTAAGTTTTAGGATTTTCTTTGTGTTCTTGAATATTCTTGGGTTTTGATCTCTTAAAACTTAATATTTTTGAAAATTTATTGTTCTATGTTGATGAGCACTTAATTTTGAGTAGTTTAGAACTTTACTTTGCTATATTTGGACTTCGTTTGAGGTTTCTATGGAAGAAACAAGGTTTGGGTTTTAGAGTTTTTCGTTGCCAAACTTGCTGGAATGGGACAAAGGAGCTTCATGCGCCTAGCAGATTGCATGCGGCGAGGACTTCTCATCCAGCAGATTTTATGCGGCCATCTTATTGGACGCATGGAATAAATTTTTGTACATACGTCCCTTGGCCAAATGCTTGAAACTTGAACGAATAAAATTTCTCTAAGTCTCAAAAGATTTTATGCGGCCAAGTGTGCATGCGGCCCAAAGGAGCATGCGGCCTAGTCGACCATGCAGTCAGTAGTTATCCGTCCATCTTCTTCTGGACGCATAACTATTAACTGACTCGACACGACTTTTCCTACTTTTGTCTTTTCTTTTGTCACTTTTATCACATGTCACACCAGTCACTTTTTCTGACTTGACTTGCATTTTATTTATCACGTTGCACTTGGCTCGAGGAGTGGACTTTGTCTCGAACCATGCGGTTTGTTGGTTCATGCGGCCCGTTCGGTCATACGGCCAACTGACTTATGCATCAACTGTTCCCATGTGTCCACTTTGACACATGTTTGGTTTAATGTTTCTGTTTGATTAAATGATGGCGATGCTATGTGTTAAAGTTGGAAATGCCTTATATGACCCATCTTTGACCATGTGCTAATGACTAAGTACATGGCATGAGCCCTACAGATGTGGCCCTTGATGCACTTGCTTACTAATTAGATTATTTTTTCTCAATCACCTTACTATACGTTAGACAAAATAAGTGGCGTAGTTCAACTCGGTAGAAGGTCTAAAATTCCGGTCCTTGTTTGGTTTAAGGATTGTGGATCTAATCTCGAGGGGTTCTCACACTAATCTTATTTTATCTATCGATATAATAAAGTGACAAATTGTTGTAACCAGCATTTGCTTGTCTCATCCTGAATAACTTGCTACTTGATGACTTGTCCACAACCTTGATACTAGAACTTGTTCCTTCCCTAACTATTGTATCCGTGTTGATACACTTGATTGCACCGAAAGTGCTACTTGATATATAGTGAGCCATCGTGCCATACACTCTTTCTATGTGATATATATGTAATTATTTCCATGCACGGATCTAGTAATTGGACGGTGACTTTAGCCATTGCTAGATAGTATTGATTGTTGCACAGTACTTGGGTGAATCCAGATTTAACTTTAAGAGAGAATGTGGATTCGTATCAAGAGTGCTCGTACTTAAAGTACGACATTTATGAAGGAATATTCATGTGACCACGGCATGAGATTCTAAATCACCTAGGGTTAACTAGGCAACTTAATTTGTAGAGCATTGGGAGGGAAGGGTATCTCGAGATCGTGTATGTTGAACCACCCTAAGTTAGCTAGGAGTAAAGGCTGGCCACCATGGATACTGTATATCATCCGCACTAGTGGAGTGAAGTATCCGACTTATTTATAAGCCGAGCTAATATATTTCCTATATAAAGCCTGTAACTGCTACTGATTATTAAATTAGCTCAGTGTCCTTGCAAGGGACTGGTGCATCATATATTATTGGTTCAGCCAGTGCTGCTCGATTATGGCACGATCTGAGGATACTTATATATTGCATTACTGGGATAACTCAGAGATCACATATCAAGCCGTAACACATGTTTGGCCGTTAAATCTGTTTTAGTTAGAGAAGTGGACCATTGCAGTATGAAAGTTCAACTCATGTACTTGTTTGGTTGTTGAGTTGCGCTGTTATGTTACAACGGGACACAGATCAAAGCTACTTGTTATCACTATATTATTTTACTTAATATTGTATCCATACTTGTGTATTGTGCCTTCTGTTGAGTGGAATTAGGGACATAGATTGTCATGGCATGATAGTTTAACTCATGTCCTTGTTTGGTTGTTGGGTTGCGCTATTGTGCTACGATAGCATGTGGACTGAAACTACGACGCAGAGTTATTCTAGCTTGACCATAATCAAGGGACGTGTTCTATCTTGATGTGATGTGGTACTTCCTATCCTTGTTTGGTGAAGGGGTGTCGTGCCATGTCATGGATGAGACATATGCCATTGATTGTTGGTTTAAGTATCTCATGCTATAGAACTGGTTTTTTTTCTTCATTTCGTGCTTCCTTTGTGGTACTTGCTATTTGGGGTCTGACCCCACTGATTTTGCATGGTCAGGTTTAGAGCCAGCACCTGAGGATCAAATGTATCTCACCCTCACTGATGGCACGCACCAGAAGGATGGCTGATGGGGGTCACGAGTGGGTTCCTTCATACATTGCTCGTCTTTTGTAAACTATAATCTTTTGGGCGTTTAGCCAATCGGTACCTGTTAGCCGGATAATCTGGACACTAGTCCCTATATGACTGTAATATATTCATACTGTAGTTGACTTGTTGTCATATATATTTTTGATTGTGTATCTGGTATATCACTTGTATTTGCTAGATCTCTATAATATTCTGATGCGACGTTGGGGACGCCTTACTGCTTATTCTGAAATATTCTATGTTATTGCTACTTGTTTGAATGATTAAGATATATAAATTCTTGACCCTACAAGACTTGACTGTAGTATGCACCCCCTTGTCTCTAGACAACCTTAACACATTACGGGTTGCTTCGGTATTCCGCAAGGTGTGGTTGGCTGAGTCATTCGCTCGCTCTCCAGTATTCTGGATCTGGGACGTGACAATAAACTTGCTCAAATCCTTATCCATGTTCACAAATTAAAATCGTATTCCATGTTCACAAAAAGGTTCACAAACACATTGGCTTCCTAGAGCGGCCTGATCTTGTCATGAACGAATGTTGCTCCCCGAGCTATCTGATCGTAACTCTTGCCTAACTTGTCGTGCTGCACTTCCCCTAGTTCGGGAACTATCTTGGTGACCTAACGGTCTTGAATACTTTCATGTTCAAACTTGCACGAAATGGCTATTTAATAGTCTTCCGGCCAAACGAAGCAAATCATGTTCTATATGTCGTGTTTCCGACAGTGGCACGAATCTACGAGATAAGCATGGCACATATAAAGGTGAAACACTATACTTGATCATATAAAAGTCTACTCGAAACATAAGCAGTACGACTAGCACGAGCGTGAAGGTGTCGTTGAATCGCGACATAATCTATAAGACGAGCACTGTAAACATGTGAAACAGTGTACTACGAAGAATATATAATGATTTACTCGAAGCATTAGCGAAGCCTACTTGTACGAAACTAAGGTAGCGTGTGAGAGTCCAACTATAAGTCAAGTTTTATTTACATGTTCTAACACAAATAATACAAGATGGAATTATTTCTTTAGCTAGGTGTGTTGTATTCTTATTAGCATGCAAGGGGTGATTTGCCTAGCGACTAGCATATATCGTCCAAGTTATTAGGTGTGCAAGATAAGCAAAGACAAGTTCATCGTAGCCACCCACCTTAGCGATAATTCGCCTCGGTCGAGCGATTCTTCGAGCGCGCCTTTGAAAGTCTAAATCTGAACACCTGAAGGGCCAAGTCTGAATCCTTTGCCTCAAGCGAGTCTTCTCGCCGAGCAAGGCGGGTCGGGTCGTCGCACTTGCGTCATTTGAATCGGCTCTCCGAGCTATAAAATAAAATGGATTGTTACAGTGCGGAGGGGGGAGGAGGGGGTTTGAGAGGGAAGAGGTAGAAGACAATGGGGGGAGGAACATTTTCGTCAAAAAATTTGGGTCAAATGGGTTGACCGTCATGACTGAACGAATTCCGTCAAAAGTGGGAGACTTGTATATTATGAAAAAACTATGGGATCCACCATTAAATATAGTAAATAAAGTGAGAGGTAAGTCAAAAAAATTCTAAATGTTATAGCTCCTCATATCCAAGAAGATAACTACACGGTCATCATTGCATTATATATATATTATAGATGCTCCATCAACCAATAACAATCAGATCTCGTACTGTATAACAAAGTATTTTTATTTTCTCACAACTTTTTTGTGCCTACTTTTTGTAGGTTTCAAAAGTTATAGATCAAGAACATATGAACAGGAAATCAACATTATTGGAGACAAGGTTAGGAACCTTTTTCAACACTCATCATATTTTTTTTTTCTAACATAACACTCAGGATCCGACGTAACATTCGGGACTTTGTGCACACTGAATTCCCGACGTAACACTCACCATATGTATTTGATATTGGACTTCGACAAGCATCTCAAAGAAAAAAGTATAACTCCAATATACTAATGCTACACTCGACAGGCTCGTCTATATGAGAAATTATTCTGTAAGCCGAATTCACGAAGCACTTTTCATATCATTCATTAGATTGCATGGAGATCTATGCATGCACTCATCCCAATATCGTCCAACAAATGGCTTGGAAGGATGCACGATGAGTCCGACTCATACAATAATTTTTCCATCTTGATTTTGGTTTAAGGAGTTGATAAAGCTATATTAGTTTGGAATTTCACAAAATATTTTTTTTAAGTAGAATCTAAAGTTTAATATGATTAAAGAATATTCATTTTAAGGAAAGAAACTCGGTATTTTTTATTATTTTTTTACTTTGGAAAACCTAAAAAAACTTATAGTATACAAATTAAAAAAATTGAAACAGATAACGTATCCGCACCTCTGCCTCTCCGTACACTCAATTATGGCTCCCTATGCATCCCTTATCATTCAATTATAAGGAACACAAATTGGGATGGGTTGAACTGGATTAGGAGGACTGGTGTGGGTTAACACCTACAAAAGAAAATCACATGGAAGAAAAAAAATTGGTTGGGCTCCAGTCCACCCGAAGCAAAGCATGGATCCACCCCTGCTTGCAGTTTTGCTGTTATAAACACAGTTGCAATTATTTGGACTGCAATAAAAGTTACGATTAATATACCATTTATGGCAAAATAAATATTGAAATTGCTGTAAAAGATGTTGTTGTAAATGATGTGCCACCACTTAAGAGCCAACCAAACAGTCCCTTAATCTATATAATATTATATAATAGAAAAAATTGAGACTCCATTAGAGCATTATTTAATTTTGAACCGAGAACCGAACCGAATAAAAGATTCGGTTCGATTTGAAAGAAAAAATGATTTGATTTTAAAAATACTAAAATTTCTTATTCAATTTCGAATTCGATCCGAAACCCAAAACCAAATAAGACTTACACAATTATGTAAGTACCATCAATTTTATGCATATTTTATGGTTAAAAGTTTATATATTTTGTGTATATTTTTTAAACAATAATTCTATAAATATGTTTTAAAGTCCAAGTTTGATAATTTAACAATTAGTCCAACCTTGGGTCCAACTTTAAAATACAACAAAAATATCCATAAAAATGTATTTTTCAATGTAATTTAACCACAATTAAACATTTGGGTCCGGCCTATTAAACAATAAAAATGCTCCAACTGAATAAACAAAATAAACCGAATCGATTATCAGTTCGGTTCGATTTTTGTTATGGTTGATTTCAATTCGGTTTCAGTTTTAAATTTTAAGAAGTTTTATTTATTCAATGTTGGCTATTTCGATTCGGTTGAAACTGAATAAACCGAACGCTCACTCCTAGGCTTTATCATGAAAGTTTTTTTTTTCAAAAAATATTCTAAACTATATTTTACTAATTAAAATTGTTTATTAAATGTAACATGGATATTTCGGTAATTACATATAGAAGGTTGTTTGTTTTTTCCACGAAAAAAAACAATGGACAATTGCTTCCCATGTAGTCAAATTTTTTTTTTAATTTTGTTTTTTAAAATAGTATAAAATACGACATGCGCACACACACACACACACACACACATATATATATATATATATATATATATATATACACACTAGTAATTGTATGTGTGTTGTACGGATTTTTTTTCTAATATTGTTAAAAATAGTTTAAATATTTATAAATTAAGATTTGTTATATATATGTTTATTAAAAATTTAGATTTTTTTTCATGATATTATATATATATATATATATATATATATATATATATATATATATATACACACGATTTGTAAAATTTTGGATATATGTTAGATATAAAAAATAGTTTAAATATATTTTGAATATTGAATATATTTTTATTTGAATTTATTATATATATGTTTATATAAATTTAAATATATGTTTAGATAATTATAATAATTTTAAGATGTTCCTACGTAAGGGAAACACGTACGCTGGTAGTTAGAATTTTTTTTAGAATTTTTTAATTATTAATTTACATGAGGATTTATAAACGACTTAGACGACTAAATTTTGACCTTTTTTTCAAGCCTCCTGATAAAAAGTAGAAGTAGAGATAGAGATGATGATATTAACTAAAAAATAATAATTTATAATTATTACAGATAAGAAGAAGGTAATCGCAGAAATCTAATCCAACTAAATAATCTCTCACATGCATGTTATGTCATAGAGTAGAGATGGGATTTTCGGTTAGATATAAGAGCGAAAGTTTAATCTCAAAATTCTATGTTCCGTAAATATTTCAAAATTTATGTTCCATAATTGTTTTAAAAAAAAGGTATTTTCGGTTAGACTAGAGATAAATGGGGAAGTTAAATTTTTTTATTTTATGTAATTTTTTTAAATATTTGTATTAACGTTCAAATTGGAGCCGATCAAAACCACATTATATTAGTAATATATATATATATATATATATATATATATATATATATATATACTCAACGGTTTAAGCTATTTGTAAATACTCGACCATTTATTTTTAAAAAAAGGAGAAGAAGAAGAAGTAGCAGGGCAGAAGAAGAAGAAGAAGAAGGGTCGGGGACGGACGACGGTGGCGGGGTGCTGTGGAGGGCGGTGAAGTGCCCGTCGTCGTCGTTTTCTTCTTCCTCCTCTTCGGGTTCGTCGAGATCAGGGAGGGAGACGGCAGGACGGTCCCCAAGGGCCCTAGATATCTTGACGTCGACGGAGGTGGTGTTCCTGTCGGCGTGCTCCTCGGCAGCGAATTTGGAGTAGGAGGCGAAGTCCCACGGGGACTGGGGGAAGAGGTCATCCTCGCTCTCGTACTCCTCCTCCGAGCTCGCCGCGTCAAAGCGGAAGTTCGAATCCATCGCGACGGAGGGCCTCCGCCTCCTCCTCCTCCTCCTCCCCCGCCTCCCATCTCCGCCTCCCGCCGCTGCCTCCTCCTCCCCTGCCTCCTCCTCCAGCCTCTGCATCCTCCTCCTCCTCCTCCGCCTCCCACTGCCGCCTTCTCCTCCTACTACTACTTCTACGACGGTTGGGGTTGGGTTTAGGATTAGGATTAGGGTTAGGGTTTGAGAGTTTTGAAATTTGAAGAAAGATAATAGAATTTAGAATGGAGAATTTTTGGAATGTTTGGAAGATTTGGCTGTCCTGAGTCAATTTTGGACTATCATGAATAAAAATTATAAAATTATGAATTGTCTTGAAGGAATAGACTGTTCTAAGTAAAATATAAATTACCTATAATAGAATTTGTCTAAACAAAAGGGCATTGAATCGTTTGCTGATCTGGTTGTTTGTTTTGTGTACCAATGTAACCACCCCCACGCTCGGAGATTATTAAAGAAATCACGTCGAGATGCTCACTTAATCTTTTTTTAAGAGCCTTCTAATTAATTATTAATGGCATAAGAGAGGAGAAGAGAAGAGTAGGTAGTGTGAATTTAGTTTATGGCGTAGAATTAGATGATGGTGGTGGACCGTGGTTGATGAATGATGCAATTAATAAAAGAAAAGGAGGACAGGACTTTGGTGGCAACCAACCAAAATTGTGTTGTTTGTGCCCCCTGCAAACTCAACGTGCGTTGCTCTGCGCTGCTCTGTTGTACGAAGGAATCCAATGCTATTGTTAGACCCAATTTCTATATTCTATTTTTACGGTAATATGAAGTATTTACAGAAGAAAAAAAAGCATAGAATTTTTTAAAAAATATAACAAAAATTAATTAAATTATAAATAAGATAATAAGTATATAAAATTATAAATAAGATAATGTATTGCCAACGCTTTTGGCGACATGAATGCAATATTTTTTACCCATGACTTGGGTGACTTAGGAACGGAATGTTTTAGTGACGCATTTTAGTGACGAAAATACTTTCACGACAAAATAAGACTTTCAGTGAAGAATGTTAGTGACGAATTATTTTTTGCCAACATCCGAATGCATTTTTTATTTTATTTTTGACTAGGGAAATAATTTTTAGTGACGTTTTTAGTGACGAATTTGGACTTTTAATGACGAAATGAGACTGTTAGTGACGAAAATAAACTTTTAGTGACAAATTTATGCATTCTCGTTTATTATCTAAGGAAAAGAAAATACCTTCATTCATGTCGCCAACAATGTTGTTGGTGACATGAGCACATACACTCATGTCGTCAATAGTATTGACGACACATTACCTTATTTATAATTTTACATACTTATTATCTTATTTATAATTTCAGGATTTTTTTCTAATTTTTTTGGAAATTTTCAGAAAAAATATTTCATTATTGGGGAACAATAAATATATTTCTAATGTCGAATCATGATCAATTAGGACATAAATAAAGTATTGGGTCACCGAGCTCAGCTGGCTCTTGTGGTCGGAGAGGTATGACCTCCATGGCTAGTGTATGGGTGTGAAAATTGGGAGGAGTGGGTCACCTTTGGACGAAAGTTTTTGAGTTCATTTTTTTTCACCCACCAAAATTGTGGTGTATGTTCACCCTCAAATCGAATGTTGTCACGTCAAATTTTTATACAACCTAAAACCACTTTGAAAGTAGTTTTGTGAACAGTCAAAGTGGTTTTGACTCCTATTTTGACACGTGGTAATATCTGACCGAAGAATGAACATATATTCTAGTTTTTGTGTGTGAACAAAAATGGACTCAAATGTTTTTTATTATTAGAAATTCACTTTCCAGTCTTTTTCCATAAAAAATGAATTTAACTTTCTCATATCTATGTTTTATTAGGTTAGAAATATGCATTAAAAAAAAATCATCCCCTTGTTTGGTTAAGACACAAATGAGAATCTTAGGAACTTTGTGGGGGGAGGGGAACAAATTTTGGAGAAGTAAAAAAAAAATGAAGTGAAAGAAAAATTAATTTTACACCTCCTAGTTTAGATGACAAAAAAAGTAAGGAAAAAAAAGTGGAAATATATATATATATATATATATATATATATATATTTTTTTTTTTTTTGTGACATAGATAAAATTATTACTTAGTCCTTGATTTTCTCAACATAGATAAAAAAATAATAAATTAATTGTGGGATAAATGGGTAAATTTAACCAAAATTTTCTCTCGTGTGTTCATTTTTCTTGCATTCTTGAGAGATTTTTTTTTTGCGTGGTGTAGAAGCATAAAAAATATGCAGCCATGCGTCCAACGTCCAAACGCCACAAATCAAACTCAACAGATGATGGACCGCATGGACACCATGCGGTTCAGAAAAGGGTCACACAGGCGATCCAAACAAGCGTCATGACAACTGGATGCAGGTCGACCTGACATGACGTCCTGACAACAAAGATGACGTGACAACAAAGATGACGTCTGACACAGAATCCTGACAATAAGGACTTTTCTGATCGCCTCGAAGGACGAGAACACACTAAGAGGCAGAAGTCTCAAGTATGGTGCAGAGCCACGTGAACAACCCGACAAAAAGATCTCATGCGTCTCTGGTCCATGCATCCCAGACTCCATGCATTTCATGCGACTCCAACACATGCGTTACAGACTCCATGCGGTCCATGCGTCTCTGGCCCCGCTTCGTTCTAGACTCTGTGCGACCCATGCGTCTTTTACCACATGTGTCCCAGATTCCACGTCGACCAAGTCTTGCTGTTACAACTGAGTGGTCCTCTCCAACCAAATAGCGGCCAAGTGTCTATTTGACCAAGTCGTGCCTACACAGTTGAGAATCGTCCAGATACTCAGCAAAACAACAAAATTTTAACAAATGTTCACGTGGCAGCGGAGCTCGGATTTTCGTGCATAGCTTACGTGGCAAACCTCGCCACCCATGCAATCCGAAATCCATGCGGTCCAAAGTCTTGCTGTTACAACTGAATGGTCCTCTCCAACCAAATAGCGGCAACGTGTCTATTTGACCAAGTCGCGCCTACACAGTTGAGAACAGCCCAGATACTCCGCAAAACAACAAAATTTTAACAAATGTTCACGTGGCAGCGGAGTCCGGATTACCGTGCATAGTTGTAGCACCCTTCCGTTGAGAAGGAACACGTGGCAAACCTCACCACCCATGCAGTCCGAAATCCATGCGGCCACAAATATGACTATAAATAGCAGGGTTCTACCCTCATGCAAGAGGCTGGCTGATTATCTGCGAATCAACACTCAAGGGAGAGAGAAGAACTTCCGCATCGGATCGTCCACGGAGTAAAGAGAGTTGCTACACTCCTAACCCTCCATCGTCACCCCCCAGAAAATAAATTTGTACTTAGATTGTCTCCTAAAACTTTTTTTTGTACTTTTTTAGTTTGTTAAATCAAATTTAATCATCTCAGTTCTCGTTTTGATAGTAAAATGACAAACATTAAGAATAATCTATGATCCCATTTTTGTTAGAGCGGGACATGCTCATGAGTATTTCAAGATTAATTTACGGGTCTATGAATATTATATTCTCGCAATCTAAAGTGTAAATAAGACACGTTTTCACAAGCCAATCTCTCCTTTGATTAAGTGACTGTTTGGTTGGTTGTATAAATGTTATTGCTACGATTGGTGTTATAACATTTATACAACTTCTGATATTTATTTTGCTATTACTTTTATTATTATTGTAATAAAATTTACATCAATGTTTAAATTTTTCAATTTTTTGTTAAAAAAAAGTGCAGGTAAAATGACTGCAATACATCTTACCATCATTTTTGCTATAAATATTTTTCATTTAAGATTATTTACAATAACCTCTCATATATTTTATGTTTATTATACGGACTTTTCTTACTTTGAAAATAATTACAGAGACGTTTCCTATGCTTTATATTTTATTTTCAAAATAAAAATAATTAGTGTAGTAACATTTTACATAAAATATAAAATATAAAATATAAAAAAAATCCATATAATTATTTTAAAAATAAAAAAAATTGTGTAATAAACATAAAAGATAGGACATGTTATTATAAATAATTCTTTTATTTATATGCAACCAAATAGTCGATTAAAAAGAAGAAGAAGAAGAAGAAGAAGAACTAGTGTCACCAAACTAGTAGGCTTGTACGTTGTAATGGTACAAAGCTTCACAAGAAAGAAGAGGGATATAGGTGGTTTTTATTAGTCCGTGAGCTACTTATTAGGTTTGCTTGTGTTCCTTGGGCTATGCATTAGTTAGGTTGGTTGTGTGCCTTCACTTCCTTTCATGTGAAAACAATTGCATTGGAAAGATACTGAGGTTTGGTACCGATTCTACTTTTCTTTTTTCGGAAAACAATTGCATTGGAAAGATACTGAGGTTTGGTACCGATTCTACTTTTCTTTTTTCGGTAAAGCATAAGTCATTTTTGAAAGCAAAAAAGATGAGTGCTGCTGCATGGACCGCAATGGTGGTCCGTATGTCACGTGTCGCGATTTTATTGACAGGTAACTGGTGGTGGGCCCATGCAAATAGAAGATGGGGAAGGGAGAATAAGATTCAGACACGTCCTTGAGGGCACGTCCGCAGCCAGTTCCTATTTGGAATGTTGTAATTTTTTAACCGGTGCAGTTTCTACTCCTACTAATAGTTTAGTCCACTCTTTGTTGCTACTGTGGGGCCCTGAAGCACGAGAAAATTTTACTCGTTGGTGTCAATTAGGCGGTTTGTGGACTTTTGTTGCTCTCCATGGTGTTTTCGGACTAATATGTTTCATGCTACGTCAATTCGAACTTGTTCGATCTGTTCAACTGCGACCTTATAATGTAATCGCATTTTCTGGTCCCATTGTTGTTTTTGTTTTCGTATTCATGATTTATCCACTGGGTCAATCTGGTTGGTTCTTTGTGCCCAGTTTTGGTGTAGCAGCTATATTTCGATTCATCATCTTCTTTCAAGGGTTTCATAATTGGACATTGAACCCATTTAATATGATGGGAGTTGTCGGAGTATTAGTCGCTGCTCTGCTATGCACTATTCATGGCGTTACCGTAGAAAATACTTTATTCGAATATGGTGATCATGCAAATACATTTCGTACTTTTAACCCAACTTAAGCCGAAGAGACTTATTCAATGGTCACCGCTAACCGCTTTTGGTCCCAAATCTTTGGGGTTGCTTTTTCCAATAAACGTTGGTTACATTTATTTATGTTATTTGTACCAGTAACCGGTTTATGGATGAGTGCTCTTGGGGTAGTTGGTCTGGCTTTGAACCTACGCCCTTATGACTTTGTTTCCCAAGAAATTCGCGCAGCGGAAGATCCTGAGTTTGAGACTTTCTACACCAAAAATATTCTCTTAAACGAAGGGATTCATGCATGGATGGTGGCTCAGGATCAGCCTCATGAAAACCGTATATTCTCTGAGGAGATTCTACCCCGTGGAAACGCTTTTTAATGGAACTTTAGCTTTAGCTGGTTGTGACCAAGAAACCACCGATTTTGCTTAGTGAGCCGGGAATGCCAGACTTATCAATTTGTCCGGTAAACTACTTGGCGCTCACATGGCTCATGCTGGGTTAATCGTATTCTGGGTCGGAGCAATGAACCTCTTTGAAGTGACTCATTTCGTACCAGAGAAACCTATGTATGAACAAGGATTGATTTTACTTCCACACCTGGCTACTCTAGGTTGGGGGGTAGGTTCGGGAGGGGAAGTTATAGACACCTTTCCATACTTTGTATCTGGAGTACTTCACTTAATTTTCTCTGCAGTCTTAGGCTTTATCAGTATTTATCATGCGCTTCTAGGACCTGAGACTCTTGAAGAATCATTTCCATTATTTGGTTATGTATGGAAAGATAGAAATAAAATGACTACAATTTTGGGTATTCACTTAATTTTGTTAGGTATATGAGCTTTTCTTCTAGTATTCAAGGCTCTTTATTTCGGGGGTGTATATGATACATGGGCCCCTGGGGGTGGAGATGTAAGAAAAATTAACAACTTGTGTCACGACCCGATCCCAATAATCTGGGTCCAGTCGGATCATGCCCAGCCTGCACCGTTGTGAGACGGCGGCAGTAAGCTGTATCAATCCGTAGTAACACACAGACATCCAGAATACATGAAGGAAGTTTAATTTTATTGCTAAGTCTGAGAAAGAAATTCTTTTACAAGCAAAGATTAAACAAAACATGGTCCAGGGTTATTACTTCAACCCTGATTATTACAATTGGAAATTAAAAGGAAACAACTAAACATCGGCCTCCTGGCTAGGTTCATCTAGACCTTCAGAACTCTGGTCCGGACCATAAAAGGTATCATACGCCTCATCGTCACCGCAATCACCTAAAATTGTTAATCTCCAGTCAGGAGGGAGCAAGAACATATATCCAATTCCAGCATCTTAACGATAATTAAAATGATGCAATGAGATAGTTTTGAACAATATTTATATTTTTGTATGCAACAAATATGAAACAAGAATAGTAAAAGTCGATGAAGCAATGATGACAAGCTACAATCACTAAAGTGTTTTGAGAAAGGTAGCATCCCGTGGCCGGTCTGGGTTGGAGGCAATCTGTGTTCAAGTGAACACGGTGCGGCGTCAGTCCAGTGAGGTTGGACTTCAGCTATCCACAATGAGGCAATAAGGGGCTTTGACCACGGGTGCTAACTTTTCTCCCCAGTTCCCAAGGCAATAGTCAATGAGTCAATGAGTCAATCAATCAATCAATCAGTCAATCAGTCGGTTCCGTGAAATCAAGTGTCATCCCAATATATCTATATGACATGCAACATATTTAATTACAACTAAAATACCGGTTTTGAATTATATGAAACTTGCCTGGAGTTGGTTGGTGACACGAGTGAGATGTCGCGACGGTCTCAACCTTAGTTACAGGGACCTACAATTATTAATAATCTGATTTTAGAATTAAAACAAAGGGTTTTAATCTGACTTGATTAGTTAACTAAGTTAATGATTCAATTCAACGATCGATTAATAATAATAATAATTTGTGATAGTGATTTAGTAAAACAAAACCCCTTTTTAATAATAATAAAACTTTATTTATTTTATCGTAGAAAATATTTTATGGTAAAATATTGTTTTGTTTCTAATAAGGTAAAATAGGAACGTACGATTATAATAAAATAATATCGTTTGTTTTTAGCAATCAATTTGTAAGAGAATAATATTTTGGAAAACCTATTTAAATACTAACCTATTATATTTTGAATACTAAAGATCATTTCAGAATTATATATTAATTAATTACTATTTAGTATTTAAATACTAAAATCATTTCGAAAATTATCTGTTAAATAATTACTAATTACGTAATATTTAATAAGGTTTTTATTTTATTATATATATATAATTAATATACGTATTGAGGATCGTTGTATTAAATCGTTAATTAATTAACGAACCAAAATTAACAAATCATTAACCCACTAATTAACTATAACCCATAAATTTTCTAAGCTATCCCGGGATTGACAGAGCTTCATTCTGTCAGTCCCGGTCGGACAGGGGAGTGGTTTTGGAAGGGACAGTGCGTTCAGATAGGGGCACCTACCGGGAAGCTGAAGGAGGAGCACCGAGGGGAGGCCTCGGACTCGGGATCGGGGTATTTCGCGTCCGACACGCGGTTCTGCGTCCTGGACGTGTCAGCGGCGTGTCCGGGCTCGTATCCGCGTCTGGGGCGTGTCCGCGGCGTGTCCGGGGCTCTGGGGCCTTGGCCGTCGGTCGGCGAGGTCGGGCCGGGGCTGCGGCGGCTCAGCCGAGGGGCGGCGAGGTCACCGGCGGCGTCGAGGGGGCTCTGGATAGCCGGCGGAGGGGAAGCAGCCGCGGGTGCTGCTGCTGCGGACGCCTGGGGGAAAGCTCGGCGGGTGGGTGGCGGCGCTGGTCCGCGGAGGGCAGTCGGGGTCGGCGGACGGGCTCGCCGGAGTCGTCGATCTAGGGTTAGGGTTTAGTTTTGGGGGTGGAAGTGGTCGGAGAAGGGGGTATTAATAGGGGAGTTGGGCTGGGGCGAGGCCGGCGTCGTGGGCGGAAGAGTCGGAGGAGGGGTCGACGTGGGGAGCGGTCGTGGCGCCGGGGAGCGCGGCGGCCGGCGGAGGATTCGGGAGAAGGAGTCGTGGGGATGGGTGATGGGGATCCGGGTTCCGGGTCTGGCGCGGATCCGGGTGAGCGGACCCGCCCGACCCGCTAAGGAGGAGGGTTGGGCTCGCTGCACTGGGCTCGGCCCACTGGGCCGGGCCGGGCCCGAGAAAATAAAATAAAAACAATTAATAATAATAATAATAATAATAATAATAAATATAATAAATTTTAATTAATTAATTAATTAATTTAGAAAATAGTTTTTAGGCTTTTAAAAATAGGTCTGAGGCCCAATAAAATCCCAGAAAATTACCCTAAGTCCGGTTTTCTATTTTACACCCAAAAATATTATTTTCATGATATTTTAATATTATTTATTAACAATTAAAAATCCTTTATTAATTGAAAACCTTGATTTTAATTACAGAAAATTCCCGAAAAATTCCAGAAAATCGGGAAAATTCCAAGATTTAAAAATTTGAAAATTCAGGGGTTTACAACTTGACCCTTAGCCCGAGTGTTATATTTGGTTATTTACTAAAATCCCCCTTTGGAGGAGAAGGATGGATTGTTAGTGTGGACGATTTAGAAGATATAATTGGAGGACATGTATGGTTGGGTTCCATTTGCATACTTGGTGGAATTTGACATATCTTAACTAAACCCTTTGCATGGGCTCGCCGTGCATTTGTATGGTCTGGAGAGGCTTACTTGTCTTATAGTTTAGCTGTTTTATCTGTCTTTGGTTTCATCGCTTGTTGTTTCGTCTGGTTCAATAATACCGCCTATCCTAGTGAGTTTTATGGACCCACCGGACCAGAAGCTTTTCAAGCTCAAGCATTTACTTTTCTAGTTAGAGACCAACGTCTTGGGACTAACGTGGGATCGACCCAAGGACCCACCGGTTTAGGTAAATAACTAATACGTTCTCCCACTGGGGAGGTTATTTTTGGAGGAGAAACTATGCATTTTTGGGATCTCCGTGCTCCCTGGTTAGAACCTCTAAGGGGTCCCAATGGTTTGGACTTGAGTAGGTTGAAAAAAGAAATACAACATTAGCAAGAACGACGTTCTGCAGAATATATGACTCATGCTCCTTTAGGTTCTTTAAATTCCGTGGGTAGCGTAGTTACTGAGTCAATGCAGTCAATTATGTCTCTCCTAGAAGTTGGTTAACTACCTCTGATTTTATTCTAGGATTCTTCTTATTTGTGGGTCATTTGTGGCATGCAGGAAGGGCCCGAGAAAGCGAAACTGCTTGGCGCTGCATATTAGAGCTCATTAAAGCCCGATTCGCATCATTATGCTCGATAAAAGGAATGAGGGAAGCTCCAATAGAAAAATATTGGAAATGAAAAATGCTTCTAAAATGAATCTGTTCTCATGCAATAGTCAGGAATTCTTGCGGTATCGGGCTGGAACAACCTGCTCTTCCTGGATACCCCGATTCAAGGCCAAAGAAATTTTCGCTGCTACCATATAATATTCATCTCTATTTGGTGATAAATAAATAATCTATGCCTCTTTTGATCTCTGAGATATTTCATAAAATGGACTCTCTATAGATCCACAATGACCAATGCTCACATGAATAGTTAAGGATCCAATAAGTCCAACAATGATTCCTTCGGACGTGTCAATCGGACTAATACGCCCATAGTGGCTCGGATGAATATCTCGTATCCAAAAACTAGCAGTCTACCCGTCAATCCTCCAGGACCCAAATAACTCAGTTTTCGTCCACGAACAATTTGTGTCAATGTATTAGTTCGATCCAAAACTTGAGATAAAGGGTGTAGGCCAAAAAATGATTCATAAGTAGTTGTTAATGAAGTGGAAGTGACCAAATTTTGAGGAGTCGGTATCAATTTATGCCGAATTTCTCCACATATAGTTTCTCGAACCGCATTTTCTAAACGAACAAGAGCCAATATGAATTGATCTTGTAACAGGTCTGCTACCTAACGAATACGTTTATTTTTCAAGTGATTCATATCATCAAGTGTACCCATCCAAATTTTTATTTCGATCAAATGATCCGTAGCAGCCAATAGATCTCATGGTAACAAAAATATATTGTTATGAGGTATATCAAGGTTTAGTCTTCGGTTCATATTTCGTCGACCAATCCTTCCAAATTCACATATTTGTTGAAAATAATTCTTTTGTAATTCCTTACATAAGGACTCAGAAAATATTGGATCCCCGCCCACATAAGAAAATTGTTGATAAAACTCCAAAATAGCATTTTTTTTTACCCGGTTTTTCTCTCTCCTTATCATTCGAGAAAGATAAGCAAATTTTAGGGTAACAAACATTATCTAGAAAATCTCTTAGATTCGAACCCATAGATGATGATAGAACTAGAGTAGATATTTTTTGTTTCCTACTTACACGCGCATTTGACTATCTTCACTCTTTAACTAGAGAAAGACCTCTATTACATAGTCGAAAGATATGAGATTCTAACTTTCATAGAAGTACCTCTTTGATTAAGTCTTCTACTAGTTTATTTTCAAAAATATGATGTCAAAAGTGAAAAAGAACAAGAGACTGACAAATATTTGGTTCAGTCCAATTCAGGTGCCAAATAGAACCAACCATTGATTTAAAAATGGATAAGGTAAATACCAGTCCATTCAATGCTAGGCGAGCGAAGTGAGGAGTATAAGGGCCTAAAAAGAACCACTTTTCGTCCTATGAACTTGAAGGTGTATGAAGTCTAATATTTGACTCTTGGAGCGGAGCGATAGAGACTCCATTCACTAAGGTTGATCTAGGCCGGAGGCAGATCTAAGTCAAGGTAACCCTTTTTTGAAACACTTTGGTATTGCTCCTAGATAAAGAATACAAATAATGAATCAGAGCACATGGAGCCATCTCATTATCTTCCTGTGAAGAAGAAATATGGTAACTGATCTTTACATCGGGTCAACCAACGAAGAGCCCAAATGCAAAAAAATGTTGGGTCTTTGATTCAAATTATTTCGATAGTCAGAAGTTTGATCTTTTTTACCGAGAAGGTCTACGGTTCGAGTCCGTATAGCGCTAATTCCATTTTTATCTAGACATTCTATTTCCTTTTTGAGTATAGTAGTTTTCATTTTCTCATTGGTACTTGTTTATGGACTGGCCGGGGTTGGTCCACCAAAATAAAAGCATTACCACATGCTCATGTAAATACATAAGGACAGTCAAATCAAAACAATTATTCATTCCAACGGATCCAATCGCTATTTGTGAAATCTCGGATAAAATACCCATCCATCTTTATTCATCTTCATGGATGAATGACATATGACCTCACTTCGCTCGCCTCTTTTCCTATCCATGATCAAAGAGTTAGTGATAAAAATTTATTTTGGTATACCCAATTCCAGTCAATTTATGAAGTAAAAATCATGGCCCTCTCTAAATCAACCTGACCCAACCAAATCTAACCCTAAGTCACACAGATCTAGGACCTATTCTTTTCTTGGTCTTGTATTTGTAGAAGTCCCCCGACTAATCGCTTTTTGGCCGAATAACAACCCCAATTGATTGTTTAAAAGATAATGCAGAGATTCTTTTCTTTCATTAGTCCTTAATGTATCAACGTTCATTCTTCTATATTCTATGAGTTGTGTTGGTTTGGGAATTTGGTCTGTCAAATTGTCGATAATGTGTGATTTTTTTTCTATTAGAAGTCTCTTATGTAGTTATGATTCCATCGATTCCATCGATTCTACCATTCTTTGTTATCTTTCATTGTGTTTGCTGCAAAACAAACCTTTTTTTGTAGCAAAACCGGTTGATCTTACTAAGTGTTATTGCCGTAACAAAACAAAAAAATATTTTTGTTCATCCCAAATCGCGATCCTTCTTTAGTACTAGAGATTGGTCCTAAATATAATGACTCCTTTCTTCTAACTCTAATGAAACAACTCGATTATTTTAATTTCTGAGAGGGTCAGCCGAGATAATATAGATTCCAAGTTCCGCACTTTCTTATAGAAAGATATGAGTTGTCAAATGTAAAGGGTTCCTCGCAACTCAACGAATTAAATCAAATCAAATAAGGAAAATCTTCATGAAATACAGGACAAGGAAAGGAGAGAGAATATAATCATTCGATGCATTAGATTATGTATATTTATGTATTCCTATCGAATCAATAGAAGCAATGATCCTCTACCTCGTCCAAAGAATACAACTAGTGGAATATGCTATAATTTCCTAAACATTTGACTCCATCTTACTACTGAAATAAAATTCTTTCCTTCAAAAAAAAGAAAGATGATTATAGATTGTAAAGCAAAAATAAAGGGATGTAGATAAATGGAAGAATGATAGAAAGATAGAACACTAATATAAACCGTTTGTTGTTACATTTCTCTACCGATTTTCCAAATTAA
Source organism: Iris macrosiphon (assembly GCA_036927795.1). NCBI lineage: Eukaryota > Viridiplantae > Streptophyta > Magnoliopsida > Asparagales > Iridaceae > Iris > Iris macrosiphon. The sequence goes on along the minus strand of JAYESA010000019.1, from coordinate 7,944,386 downwards.
TCCCGCGGGTACATATAATTCAGAAGAACATGTGAGCTATTCACACACAACATCTCTTTCTTTTATCAAGGGCTCTACCAATTGATATCTTTCCACAAATAATTGAAATTCCATTTCTTTATCTCTATCTTTAATTTTTGAAAATTTATGAAATTATTCCGCCAAGCCCCAATTAATGAACCTACAAAATCCCTCAGATTGTATCTGACTAAATCCAGGTATTGTGGACATTCCCTCATTTTCATTACAAAACATCTTAATCTTAAATTTTCTCTTTATTGAATGAAAAAAAAAAAATATCATTATTGGTTCACTATTAATTGAACCGTACGGGTACGGATCTATCTCGCAATGATGGAATGTATATTTTGTTTACTGAATCACATAAATTTTTATCCAACTCCATATATTTATATATTTATTTCATACGTATGAACGGGGGCGGGACGAAGAAATGAAGAGCATTTTCGACGCAAATTCAAATTTGCGACAAGTACATATATAAAAAAATGGAGAAAATATTCCTTGAAATTTTTTTTGTCACTTACACTTACGGTGTCTTGTCTAGAATATCAAAATGGATCCAATTTCTACCTATTATTATGATATTACAATGAGATTGGGTACCAAAAATTAAATGGATTTAGGATAAAATCTCCTCTCTACGAATGAGATAAAGGCAGAATAATCAGAAATAGAGTTTCCTTTTTTCAGCACACTTCATTTCACACGTTAAAAAAAATTTTGTGGATTCCTTTTGGTAGTAGAATTAATGGAATACGATTGAATTCTGTAATATATATATATATATATAATAATAATAATAATAATAATAATAAGTTGTATTTGTTAATTAAATGCAAATATGGTTATCGAGTTATCCATATGTCATACCTTTTATCATAATGTCACCTGGGGCAACATGGGGAACACCCTATAATTTTTTTTCTATTCAATATATTAAATAAAAAATTCAAGGACGACGATTTTCTATAGGGATATGTGCATAAGAGTGAGACCCTGCTCGATATCTAATTTGGGTAATAACAATTTATGTTCTGGGTTTGGAGTTTACATATACACATATATGTTGTTATAATTGAAATAAAAAAGCATTTATTATTGAAAATAATGGATTTAGTCATAAATAAATGAGGTTTCCTAATTCAAAGTAAAGTAAATGGTTAATTATTATAATTTTACCCTAATTTTGCAGCATGTGACCAATTTTTTATTTTTATTTCTATTTTCACCAGAAAAGAGAATTTTTAAGCTTTGTCTATTTTGAGATACAATCGAGTAGGATAATCTAAACTGGATCCAATAAATTAGGAATTCATTTTTTTTAGGATAAGTACGACCGACGGGATTCAAGATAAAAAAAAATCGTAGTAGAATATGGATTATGGATAATATTTTTATCCATTTTTTATTGGATTGAATTAGGCGGCGACATGGCCAAGTGGTAAGGCGGGGGACTACAAATCCTTTATCCCCGGTTCAAATCCGGGTGTCGCCTGATCAAAAAAAAAAGGAGGGGGGATTTCTTATTCTTATATTGCTGATCTAATTAGACGAATTCTTGACCCGCGGAAGCAGAGGCAAAGGACTAAGCAGACGTGTAAATACTTTCTTTTTAGAACCATGAGTTCTGGGTGTGGCCCAAACCTGTATGGTGCTAATATGGATAAAACAACCCTCCCTTTTTACTTATTAATTTATAATAGAATTTCATAATTCAATTTTATTATTTGTTAATCGTATTCTGGGCTGGAGCAATGAACCTCTTTGAAGTGGCTGATTTCATACCAGAGAAACCTATGTATGAACAATGATTGATTTTACTTCCACACCTAGCTAATCTAGGTTGGGGGGTAGGTCCGGGAGGGGAAGTTATAGACACCTTTCCATACTTTGTATCTGGAGTACTTCACTTAATTTTCTCTGCAGTCTTAGGCTTTGTCAGTATTTATCATGCGCTTCTAGGACCTGAGACTCTTGAAGAATCATTTCCATTCTTTGGTTATGTATGGAAAGATAGAAATAAAATGACTACAATTTTGGGTATTCACTTAATTTTGTTAGGTATATGTGCTTTTCTTCTAGTATTCAAGGCTCTTTATTTCGGGGGTGTATATGATACCTGGGCCCCTGGGGGTGGAGATGTACGAAAAATTCACAACTTGACCCTTACCCCAAGTGTTATATTTGGTTATTTACTAAAATCCCCCTTTGGAGGAGAAGGATGGATTGTTAGTGTGGACGATTTAGAAGATATAATTGGAGGACATGTATAGTTGGGTTCCATTTGTATACTTGGTAGAATTTGGCATATCTTAACTAAACCCTTTGCATGGGCTCGCCGTGCATTTGTATGGTCTGGAGAGGCTTACTTGTCTTATAGTTTAGCTGCTTTATCTGTCTTTGGTTTCATCGCTTGTTGTTTCGTCTGGTTCAATATTAATACTGCCTATCATAGTGAGTTTTATGGACCCACCGGACCAGAAGCTTCTCAAGCTCAAGTATTTACTTTTCTAGTTAGAGACCAACGTCTTAGGGCTAACGTGGGATCGGCCCAAGAACCCACCGGTTTAGGTAAATATCTAATGCGTTCTCCCACTGGGGAGGTTATTTTTGGAGAAGAAACTATGCATTTTTGGGATCTCCGTGCTCCCTAGTTAGAACCTCTGTGGTATCCCAATGGTTTGGACTTGAGTAGGTTGAAAAAAGACATACAACGTTGGTAAGAACGACGTTCCGCAGAATATATGACTCATGCTCCTTTAGGTTCTTTAAATTCCGTGGGTAGCGTAGTTACTGAGATCAATGCAGTCAATTATGTCTCTCCTAGAAGTTGGTTAGCTACCTCTCATTTTGTTCTAGGATTCTTCCTATTTGTGGGTCATTTGTGGCATGTGTAAAGGGCCCGAGAAAGCGGAACTGCTTGGCGCTGCATATTAGAGATCATTAAAGCCCGATTCGCATCATTATGCTCGATAAAAGGAATGAGAGAAGCTCCAATAGAAAAATATTGGAAAGTAAAAATGCTTCTAAAATGAATATGTTTCCATGCAATAGTCAGGAATTCGTTGACGGTATCGAGCTGGAACAACCTGTTCTTCCTGGATACCCCGATTCAAGGCCAAAGAATTTTCTGCTGCTACCATATAATATTCATCTCTATTTGGTGATAAATAAATAATCTGTGCCACTTTTGATCTCTCAGATATTTCATAAAATGGACTCTCTATAGATCCACAATGACCAATCCTCACACGAATAGTTAAGGATCCAATAAGTCCAACATTGATTCCTTCGGACGTGTCAATTGGACAAATACGTCCATAGTGGCTCGGATTAATATCTCGTATCCGAAAACTAGCAGTCCGTCCCGTCAATCCTCCAGGACCCAAATAACTCAGTTTTTGTCTATGAACAAATTATAGTAAAATGCAATGAACAAATAGTACAAGATTTTGTGGGATATAAAGATTCTTAAAATTTTCGTAATACAGTTGCTGTAACAAAATATCTTAGCAACAATACCGAGATTTGTTGTTGGGATGATGAAGATCATCATTGCTCAAAATAAGATTCGATCCTTTCCGTGGATCTACTCATGATAGGAACTAGCAAATTTAAAGAAAAATAACTTCTGAAACGTTTCTTGTCACCCTCAGAATGGATCTCGCACTTGGATGAACGATCTTCGTGTATTCTTCTGGTTGATGCTAACTATTCTTCAGTAACAAAAATATATTTTCTAAGTCACTTTTAGAAAAAAAAGACGAGAGAATATATATAGGAAAAGCCAACCTAACACTCCTAATAGTCACTCCCCCAAAATATGAAGAGTATCTATCTGAATAAGTGGTCATTTTTAACACTTTATCCCCCATTAAGTTGACAATTACAACCAGATCCCCCATTACGAGGGAAATTACAACAAAAGAACCACTCGAACAACCATTATACAGGAGTCCCGTGGGAGCAGTAGCAGCACCGCGGGAGCACCAGGCTCGCGGGAGCAGCAACAGACCAACTGTAACCTAAGTCCCAAGGGAACTGCATTCCCGTGGAGCTACAGCCTTGCACGTCCCACGCGACTCCGCTCTGCCCGTTCAACCCGTACTGGTGGCGCAAAAGCGTCATCTTGCGCCCAATGCATAAATGCGTAGTGCAAGGTGCGCCATCAAAAGTGCCACTTTGCGTCATTCGTCCACGTTGTGACAAAAACACAAGTATTTTTTGGAGGTCTTGAACATTGTCCTGTATTAAAACACCCCCATCATATTAATCACATGAGCTACCACTCCCTATGTATGACAATAAAATATGTATCTTATATTGAATACACACTTGAATTTTATCACATTGATGCGAAAGCATTTACAGAGTACAATTACAATAAACCTCCACTTGAGTCAACTAGCCATGCTAGAATTGATATAGAATAAAGGACTAATCAGCGTTTAGACCTTGCATTTTATATCAATTTATAGTTTAAGTCCTGACATGTAAAATAAAAAAAATTTAGAACATAATTTTTTTATTTTTTATCTATTAATTATATCCTGAATATGAGTATAATGGTGACAACCACCACATAAGTCTTAAGTAAAATACATGTGTAAACACTATTTAGCCCTAGAATAAAAAGTGGCCAAAGTCTGAAAATTCTTCTTTCAATTATTAGGATCCACATTGACTAAGTAGGCAAAATAGGGATGAGTGGTCGAAGGAAACAAATTGCTTTCCCCACTTGCGTGGATTGATTGGGACAATAGTATTGATTTTAATATCATATCACCATACAATTTGGAGAGGCTGGCAGCTCCGCACCATAATTTCAACCTACTTGCATCATACGAAAAGAAAATAATAGTTCTTCGCTTATTTGGGACAAGTTTGAGTTATATATATATATTTATTAGATGAATTTTAAGTCATCTAATCTTAACCGTTGACGATTAAGATTAGATGACTTAAAATTCATCCAACGATGTTAACATGGAAGATGTTAACATGAAAGATGTTTGGGGTGGACAAAAATAGATGAATCATGATCCCAACCCACACACACACACACATATATATATATATATATATATATATATATATATATATTAGAAATCGTCTACGTAAATTGTATGTATCTTTTGTCTGTATTTTTTTATTTTTAAAAATTTACTTGCATAATAACATAAAATATTTTAAAGTAAATTTATTTTTGAGATGATAAAAATTTATTATAGTTGAAGTATTTAATTATTAGTGGTTAATAATTCTGTTAATTGGAAGGTGTGTAATTTATATATTTAATTCTAGTTAATTTAAGCATATTTTGATATATACTAGGTTAAATAAATAATATTTTTGGAACATAATTTTTTTACAATGAAGTGTAGAACTTTTCATATTATATATAAGACTAGAAGTCACCAAAAGAACAAACTATATTTTCTATATTTTTCTAATGTAATTATCTAGCTATTTTTATTAAATTTAATAAATAATTTTAATTAGTAAAATTAGGTATGAATATATTTAAAAAAAATTATGGTAAAACCAACTTATATATATATATATATATATATATATATATATATATATATAGGTTGTCAAATACCATTGTGAGGCCAAAGGATATGTTCAAGATTCCTTATCATGGTTGGTCCTTTTTTTTTTCCCTTTGAAAAGTGCTCTAAAAATAACTAGTTATTTGCTAACAACATATTATATATATTTTTTTTCTAAAAAGATAATTCGATTTTGCAGTAATTTTTTAAAAGGAAAAAAAAAATTACTTGCAGATTACAACAGCCCAAACCAAGTCCCAAGTCTGGGTTGAGAATTGCTTATCATGGCTGAGAATTTGTCCGCCCCAAAAACTACTTGAGTTGAGAACCGCATTTGACAAATGTTATATTAATTCCAATATTTTTTTTTCCAAAAAATTAGTTAAAATTTGAACATCTTCTGAAAGCTGATAAGAAACTTATTTTCAAAAACTGCTTTTCAAAAAGTATCGCAATCCCAAAACCAAACCAGGCCTAACTACCACACCCCCTTTTCCTCTTCCAGTAAAAACTTATTTCCCTTAAACCCAAAGAAGGCACAGATATAAATAATCTCTTCTTCCTCATTTTTTCTTGACCAATTTTTTCTTGAGGGTTTGTTCATGGTTGGCCACATATAAAACTAAACCCTTTTTATTTTATTTTATTTTTCCCTCTCTTCCTCTCGCAACTATGTACAGTCACAGCTTCTCTTCTCATGCAAGAGCCCTATCTCCACAAATAAGAGGCACTCCAGATGTAGATAGGTATGCCAAGAGGGGGAAAAACAGAGCTTTTTTGTATACAAAGATTGAACCTTTTTCTTGTATTTAATTTGATTCTGTTGTCGTTGCTATAGCCAGTACTTGACGGCGTTGTTGGCAGAGCATCAGAAGATTGGGCCTTTCTCGCAGATGCTTCCCATAAGCAGCCGTTTGTTGAATCAGGGTGAGCGTTATTTTTTTTTCCCCTTCCGATTTCCAGATTCGTGGATTCGTTTTGGTGTGTTTATGAATCATTTGGAATAGAAAAGGCTGTAACTTTGATGAAAGAAATTATTATTATTATTATGGATTACTCATTATTATTATTTAAGATTTGGGTATGTAGATTTGTGCCTTGTTCGTAGTGTTTTAGCGTCGCTAGGAATCATTTGGGAAAGAAAAGGTTGTAGCTTTGATGAAAGCATTTGAGCGAGATGTTTTACTTTGTAGATTACTGATAGTTCTATTTATTTATTTATGGATCTGATTATGTAGATTTTGGCCAGTTAATAGTGTTTTAGCGTGGTCATGAATCATCTTGATAGAAAATGTTGTGCTTTGTCCAAATAATTTGGTTTGGAGTAGTAGTTTGTTTGGAGGATTATAACATGAGTTCTTGGCATGGGTTATTTTGATTGCCCAACTGTTTCAGGGTTATTCTATTAGACAAACCTGAATCTAACTTATTACTTCCTTATTATATATTGGGATGTTGAAAGAAATACCTTTATATTTGTCAATCACGTTATTCACATAGCCTGTCGTTTGCTAGGTGGTTGTTGACTTGATAAGGAAATATTTTCCTTCTTCTGCAATATAGTATTTTTGCTATTAATTTCATCTGCATCCTCATGTTTATCCCTTTAAAAAGTCATGACCATGGATAAAATGTAAAACCAGTTCATATGACTATGATCCTGTATGTTTCGGGGGTAAGGGTGACTATGCTTAAAATGGAAAAGTTGGAGTTGGAAGGGGAAAACCAGCGATGCTTTGGATTGGATGCAGTTGTCATTGTAGGCATATATTGATCAGTGTACAATGTTCTGTTTGGTCTTTGTAAAAGGATCACTATTTCATTGGAATGCTTCACTGGTTCCTTATAAGTTCTATTTTAATCCAAGTTTTTTCTTTATAGTATATATTTTTGGGTTATGTAGTTATTGCTCTCTTTTTATTTGCTCTGTGTAAGATTATTTGGGAAGGAAAATATTGTTTTGTTGGATAAGTTCAGTGGGAACTAATTTTCAGTTCAAGTTGGGTTCATTCTTTGTTTCTTGACATGGGTTTGTTCAGGTTTTTATTCCTAATGTTAGGTTACTTATGTTCATAGCAATATTCTGCAAATAGGAAATGCTTATTTCAATGTACATGATGCAGCAGACGATTTTTTGTAGGTTTCCATATTTTTCTTCATTGATCTTAGTACTTAACATGTATATCGCTATGCTGATTTATTAGTTATTTTCCTCATTGAAATGGAATCGAACTTGTCGGATTCAAAACAAAGTGCTTGCCCTTTTGGTCTTTCTGTAATAGGCCTTTGATCAGTGGTTTATGCGCATTTTGGAGTTTGCTATGTTTTTCGTGTTAATTTTGGCAGTTCAGAAAATTCATATTTATGTGTGAATATTAGAAGTTCTTCCACTTGCCCCCTTCAATGTTTGATTGTCTTAATAAAATAATCATCATTTTGCAGAAATTATGCGAGTATCAGGTGTGATCCCCAGCCATGGATTTGGGGACTATGATCGAATGCATCAAGGAAGTCCCAGTCCTATGGCTTCCCCAAACCATGTCTCTGGTATTGGGGGAACTGGTTTAGGCGGTTGGAGTGGGTTACAACAAGAGGTAGATGATCATATGACTTCCCTATATTAGAAGCCATTATGCATCCTTCATTCATCATTTGATTCTGTTATTCGGAGAAAGCTATTGCCTCCTCCATCCTTAAAAGCATGGTTTTAATTATAATTAGTTTTTTTTTTTCTATGGATGATTGGCCCTAGTTCTCCAAATAGTTGTCTTCATCTATTATCTTTATGCGGAGCCATTTAACATGTGTGCAGCCTAGATGGTGCCATTCACCCCGCTCATAACAAGAAAAAGTCCCTTTCGTTTGGGCTCTTTTCATAGAAAAACCTGTAGATGACAAAACACGGGCTGGCAAGGCAAGTTCAAGATTGAGTTTTCATAATGACGGGGAAATACCCCTTCCAAGTAGGATTTCATGCAACAATTGTCAACTGTTACCTTATTGCACAACCTAACAAAAGATGAAAGTTTACTGTTAAGAGAAACATTTTCTTATTAGAGAACATGTTTTTATTAGTCCTTATTGGATTTGTTGGGTATGATCATTTTTTTCCAAATCTATTATTCTCGTTACTCGAGCCTAAGAGCCCTCCAGTGGTTATGTATTTCTCCTGCCGTCATTCTTGTTGACTTTGATATGCGGTTTAGTATGTCAAATGTTGCTAGTCATGGAAGACCTTGGGATAGTAATAAGATTGCATTAGTAGACATGGCTTTTTTATTTATAGAATGCGGACGCCAACACCTTTATGCTTGCTCCTTGTGATTATTACCTGCGGCTTGTACATATATTGACATTAAATTTACTGACGTCAAAAAAAAGAAACTTTAACTTGTACATATAGTCATATATTGAGTTAAATGTACTGACATGTCAAAAAGAAGAAAATTTAACTTCTGCCCAACTTTATTCCCTTTTTACTTACCATACTATCTTATTTAGAACTTTGATATATGCTTTCTCCATGTTAACAAACATAATGCAACAAAACAAATCTCTTTATTCCATCAATTATTCTAATGCCTTAATCATTTTCCTTCTTGACATAAATCCTAGTTTGTTCTATTTTGCATGTAAGATAGCCAAAGGCTTAAGTAATTAGGTGGGAGCTGCTTGTGAAACAAATGTATAATATGGTTAGTTCATTGTAGTAAGAGGCATTTGATGCTACTTTAGCCTTCCAAGGAACTTAATGCTTATGTCAATTCTCAATGTCCCTCCTCATTTTAATCAAAATTAAATTTAAACTTAAAAGTTGATTTTTCAGGAGACCTAATTACAGGGGCTGAATTCTAATTAATTAAGCTAGAAAGGATGGAACGGATGGAAGTTTGGTCACAATACCATTGATTGGGGCACGGACTGTATGACGATGAACATTATGATCACATATTAAGTTTTCATGATGATTTTATTATAAGGTTTCAGATGTTTTTAATCATGTTGAGTTTAACTGGTACATATTGCTGTATTGCAGCAGTAATATTAGAAGTGTCAGTTGCTGCTGTAGCATGATGCTAATTGTTTTCCTGTGGCTTGCTGCAGTGTGATGATGCTAATTGAGGGCAGTAGTAGTGAACTTGTTTTTGTTTTTAGATGGTAACAGTACAGGAGCAGTAACGATTATTTTAGAACATTGTATATTATGCCACCTCTTAGTTTATGGCTGCTAAAACAGGAATGGTATTGTGAAATGAAAATTGCAGTAAATTATGTAGGTATAGGTATGGAAACTCTTTTGCTTTATTATATGCCTCATTGGAAATAAAAAGGGAATTCATTGATTTGACCGTAAATTCGAAACATTATGTAGACAAAAAAGAGCATTATACATTATATTAACTAATATACTAGCGATATTAATTAATGTTCATTGATTCTTAAATTTTAACTTAATTAACTTTTATAAAGTTAATGATAGTGATAAGAAGGTATCAAAATCATTAGAAAAGTCCCTTGGATTTTGTAATGCAATCGTCTTATGTATAAAATTAAATCCTAGATATCTTATTTGATTTTTTTAACGTCTTGGTTAGTGGCTGTTAAAAGTGTCTTTAGTAGTAAGAATGGTAATACAGCTATGTACAACGGTTGATTACAAAGATCCAAGTATAATTGTAGGAGATTTGAATAATAATTTGGCAAGTTTAGGGAAGTCACAGGAAATACTTGCCAGAAACTGCTAGAAATTAACCATTTGTCTGCACGATAATTTCTGCAGATATCTATTATATTCACATTTGAATCCCTTTTTGTGAGATTGGTGCTCTCTAAGAAATGTCAAATTGCATCATACCTTTTAGAATATTGTGTGAGATGGGATACAACCTGCAAATGTATGGTAACAATCTGACCAAGGAATTACATTTACTTGCCATTTTGAGTGAATTTGAAATTTATGAACATACCAAATGCATAATAATTAAGAGAACAAAGTGATTAAGCAAAGATGCTATTCTTACAAAGTCAATGTCGGAGTTTGAGGTGGCTATAGTTCCCTACATGTTCATATGTTGTGAATATACTAACTGGGAAGGAGTGAGGTTTAAAGCTAGCCTCTAGAGGTTCGAATAAAGAGACTGCTAGTCAGGTGATGGCTTGTAGCAAAGAGGTCACTCGTACAAGGCTAATGTTGGAAGGTGAAGTGCATGTTCTTATCTCATGAACATACTATCTGGGATAGAGTAAGGTTTAAACTAAAGTTAGCCTCTATAGAAAGAGAGAGCTGATTAGCATGATGAGCTAAGGCACAGTAATCAGGAATGTGCTTAAGTGGAATTTGGTTTGTATTTTCTGTCTCGTATGGAAATCGATATGTGGAGTTTAAGTGAGTCATGGAGGAAGGAATAATCGTTCAATTTGGGCAGCCTGCATCACCATCAATAATTCTCACCAACTTTTCATAGATAATTCTTTCTCCAAATCCTATAATCTATAATGCATAACTAATTTAGAGTGGAGGATGCCTAAAGCTACTCATGTTGTCCTATAAACCATTATATTACTTTCAATCACTGACATGATTTGTCCCTTGTCAAGAGGATGCAGTTTATTCAAACGCTCATATCGCCCTCTGGAACTAACATAGTTTGTTCTTTATATGCATTGCAAAGTTTATTAGAACATCATATATTCAGGAACTATGATTGTAACCGATTGTCCAAACGTGTCCCACTCATCCTGTTTTTGTTAGAGTGGTATCTGATGTTATATATTGTCTGATGTGGTCTATTTATTATATGTTCCAATTTCCCACTAAACCTGCTCTGCTTTAATTTTGGCAAAATCCTATGCTCTTTCATGTTTTCTTTTTGGTTGATAAAAAATCTTCTTGCCCTTGCATGTGATGAGTTTCAAACCTATTTCATCTTCTAGTAAGTTAATTTTTCTGATACCACTAATCAGTAATTGATTTCTCGTTCAAGCAGAGATTAGGTCTTCCACAAGGTATGTCAATGGACTGGCAAGGTGCACCGGCAAGCCCAAATTCATACTCTGTCAAAAAGATCTTGAGATTGGAGATTCCAGTGGATAGCTATCCTAATGTATGCTCTTTTTATAGATCACTTCGTTAACAATTGGTTTTCTTTTTGTTGTTATTAACTCTCTTCATTGAGCCAGTTCAACTTTGTTGGACGCCTTTTGGGACCCAGGGGTAACTCACTCAAACGGGTGGAAGCCAAGACAGGCTGTCGTGTTTACATTAGAGGACAAGGTTCAATTAAAGATCCCGAGAAGGTAAATAAAGTGTATTTTTCAGCAGGTAGACCTATCAGTAAGTATCTGCAAGTTTCTGAACATTAATACTGCATTACTGCAAATACAATATGCAGAAAGACTGATGAAACATCTCCGATCACTTAAGGTTTCTTATAGTTGATATGTATTATCCCGTTATTTGAGTCCTTAGAATGAATTTTAATTGTCAGTTTACTGGTTTACTTTTATACATGGGTCTTGCCAGCTGCCATCATTAGAAGAAAAACTTGCAAATATAAGCCAACAATGTCCACCGTAGGTAATGGCCAATCAAGTTTATTGCAGGATCCACTAATATATCCTTTAAAATTGAAACTGTGCACTTAACAACTTGTACCCATAATGTATAACAATCTAGGACTAATAGGTAGCTTACCTAATACAATTATGTTCATTGTAGAGGTGCAACAAAGAGCACAAATGCTAAATTAGCATATGCTTGAACTGAATAACACATCTTTGTTATGAATAACATCTTTGTTATAGTAGTATTGTTGATCTATTGACTTTTAATTTGAAGGGTCTAAATTTATAACTTCCTTCTCTAAAGTGTCCTTTTATGCATGAGTTAGTACTTGTAGTACACTTTTTCTTTTGAAGTTTCTAGTTCAAAAGTGGTTTGTTATCTTTCTAAACAACTGTTACTTCATGAAAATGGTCTCTCTAAACATATAATGAGCCCTTGAAGAGGAGCTTTGGAATATCTTTGCTCATCATTCGGCTAATTCGTGCTAATTCAATAATATGTGTTATACACTTAGTGTCATCCATCGCAACAAGTGTAATATCTCATATTTTCTAAAATATATCAATTAATTTCGTAATTAAGTTAATTTAATATTTTATTATAGAGTAATTTTGTGTAAGTTTCGCATGGGTTAAAAATCCTAGTAGGACTAGAATTCATATTAATAAAGTTGTATGTGTATCAGATTGTTGTCCTCTAGATTTTATTTTGATGACTTGAATGCAATTTATACATTAATTGGAGTCCAAGATAATTTTCTAAATAATAAAATCCTAACTACTCACTCACATATGTTATAGATTTGATTTGTTGTGCTTATCACCATTCCTTACGAATTCCACCTGATTTATAGTTGGGATAACAAACAAACACTAAAGCTTAGGGTTCCGGAAGAGGAGAGAAATAAAATAAATACTTTTGTAGTAGAGCTCTTGAGAAATTGTATATGGACTTGGTTGTTGTAAGGTCACATGGAATAAGATAATGTCGAATAAATTACTTCATATATATGGTTGATTTGGGTCCTATAGACTTGGGATTCATATAAATATGATAAGATTTTAGTGTCTAACATTAGTAAATTAATATAGTTAAGGTGTCATAATAATATTATTTAAAATACATAATAATATTATTTAAAATTAACCTTACTTTAGGCTCAGTAATAAAATATTTGACTCCTATTAGGTATATCTTATTGTACCTCATTTATATGAGAAAGATTGTGTGGTTAGTGACAGGATCTTATTTTAGTTCTACATATTTCGGGTGCCATGCTATCATATACAGGTATAAAATATGTCCATCTAGATAGATGGGTTTTTTTTCCGGTGCTGGGCCATCAGAAAAAAAAGAAAAGAACAAACAGATAGTTGGGCACAATCTATGGAGCTAATACTTCACTTGGACAAGAGAAGTGGAGGATGTTGAAGGGATCAGATTGGCCCTTTTTGCGGCATAAGTTGCAATTGGAGGACTTCTTCCAAGAAGCACTAGTAGATTGGACAACTCTTTATGATTCACGAGGGTGTTTGCGTTCAACATTGCAATCATTGACGGATTCGATATAACACTACTTCTTTCCCAGTGTTTTATTAGAGATGTCTTTCTGGTGAATGTCCAACTAGGCTAACCAGTCTCTTAAGGTTGAAGGGGGTATGTGTCCTCGCTCCTTCAGGCTTCTTGTAGTTGTTTTTGTTAGGTTCATATATTGTGGACTTACTTTTAGCCAAATGTTGTCAATACACAAGAAATTGGAAGCTCCAAATGTACTAAAATAAAAAACAATAAAGTGATTATTTGAGTTTATACTCATTGATAAGATAGAGAAAGTGGTGACCTTATATACTAAAATGATTTAATGTTGCTAGAGAGATACATCAATGCTATTTTGGTCATATTTGGTCAAGAAACCCATGTAGGAATAGTTGAAGGTTAGAGTCCTTGTTAAATAAATGCCAAGACAATAGACTTTTTAATTAAGTTTCTAGTTCACCAATAGTTAAAATCAATCTAAACATAGTTAATTAGAAAATCAATGATCGAATCCTAGAATGGGAGTGCATGATTGGTAAAAATAAATTATTAAGTTTAATTTGGTATGATTTAGGAAATATTATGTGGTGATCAATTAGATTTCAAGGAAACCATTTATCATGGAGTTAACAAAAGATATTTGAGGTAGGTAAGTTGATCCTAGTTAATATTTTGTATTTTTTTATATTCGACTTCTATATTATTTTATATTATTTTTAGTTTCTCTATGCATAGTGGATGTATTGGTCACTTCTTAACATATGTTTTTGGCTAAATTACAACTTGATACCCTCAACTATTTCAAATGTTCAATTTAATATCCTTAACTTTGATAGGTACTAACTTAATACCATTTTTCAACTGATATTTTCAACTAATATTTTCACCCTAACCGTTACTTTTAACGTAAAAAAAAAAAAAAAAAATTCAATTCCTAAACTACCCCCCCTACTGCAGCCCCCAACCCCTCCAAAACCTACTGCAGCCCCTCCTTCCCCACCTCGCCACACTACACCCTCCTCCTCTGCGTGCCACCCTGGCATCTGCCGCGCGTCGTCCGCGGGCGAGCCCGCCTCCGCCGTGTGTCGACCCTGCGCGTTGTCCTTGGGCGCGCTCTCCTCCGCCGCCCCCGCGCGCGCCTGCCGGAGGAGGCGGCGGCGGCTGCTGCTGTTGTTGCTCCGCTGTGCGTCCCCCCCCCCCTCTCCGGCTGCCGGTGCCGGAGGGAGGGGGTGGGGGGGTTGCCGGAGGGGGAGGGCTGCCGGAGAGAGGGGAGGGGGGATTTGGGAAGGGTATTTTGGTCCTTCTCTAATTCGGTTAACACCGTTAGAAGGAAGGGTATAAAGTTAATGTCTATCAAAGTTGACGGTATCAAGTTGAACATTTGGAATAGTTAAGGGTATTAAGTTGTAATTTAGCCTATGTTTTTTGAAACTATACTTAAGTTTATAAGGTTGTATGTCTCATTTTTTTATACTCAATAGTAGTTGTATTGTTACATGTCGTCGTATAGGACATATACTTAAATAATTTTTGAGACATGAATCGTGGATACCGGTATCCGACATTAAGTCGTTGGATTTTAATGGTGCCATGTATACATGGAGGTTTTATTCGTCCGTTCACCTCTTGTGGTGACCAATGTGATTTTCAGCCATAGGAAACTGAGATATGTTGACTAACGCTTGTGAAAGATAGGGGTGAGCGTTCAAGTTATTCGGTTTCAATCGAACCGAAATAGTCAAAACCGAATAAACCAAAATTTTGAAAATCTAAAACCGAATCCGAACCGAAATTAGCCAAAACCGAAACCAAATCGAACCGAATAATCAATTCGGTTTATTCGGTTTATTCGGTTAGGCTATTTCTATTGTCTAATGGGTTGGACCCAAAGTTAGGATCATGGTTAAATTATATTAAAAATTATAATTTGTATACACGCATTTGTTTTATTCCAAAGTTGCACCCAATTTTGGACTAGCTGTTAAATTATCAAAGTTGTGTTTCAAAACACATACATATAATTGATATTTTCAGAATATACACATTTTAATCACAAAATATGCATATATTTGAGGGTATTTACATAATTGCATAAGTCTTATTCGTTTTTCGGTTTTGGACTAAAACCAAAACCAAATAAGATATTTATTATTTTCAAAGTTGAAATCGAACATTTTTTTTTCAAATTGACCTTTTATTTGATTCGGTTCGATTTTCGGTCCAAAACTGAATAATGCTCACCCTTAGTGAAAGAATAGCATGTTAGTGCATGGCGCACCGAATCCTAGGACATTCCTAATGTCGTTGCTAAAAAAAATTATTTCTAAAATATTTAGAGAGATTAAGAGATGACCTACGAGGAGGGAAGTCAAAAAATTTATTCTTGTTTGCATGCGATAAACCATAAGATTGTGCCTTTAAGATATGCTTCTTCTTTTTCAGCTCGTCACACAAACAACATTCGGAAGGGAAGTACCGGTTGAAGTACCCTTTCTCTCTCCACTACAAGTCCCAAGAATATAAACAAGGAAAAGAAAATGAGAAAGTCTCACTTTTTAACAAATAAGAGAGATACGATAACATCTCCAAGATAGTTCATCCTTATCCCCGTATAACCAATTGGTTAGTATTCCAACCGACAACCAATTGGATATGGATTTATTCATCGTGGTGCACTCACAAAGCTCACATCTTTTAGGCACAATAAAGATTTATGTGTTAAGAGAATTAAAGGGAGCCTTTTATGGGAACCTACCACTCTTTCCATCGCAACACTAGGCCTACGAATATGAAAGAGAGGAGAAAATGAAAAGTCTCATTTTTCTCTTTTATTTTTGTACGTGTGAATCTTTTGTTTTATGTATGTATGAATATATGTGATACAACTAAGAGAGGCGAGAAGAAATGTCCACGTAAGTTCATCCTTATCCCCCATCATCAATTGGTTAGTATCTCAACCACTAATCAACTGAATATGTGTTTACTAGGCGTGGTGCAACTACTTAGGACACCCTTGTGGGTGTACTCATATGGGCCAACATGCCAACATACTCTTACTCTCGTGGTGGGTGTCTATGGAAGGCTCTCTCTTTAATTCTCTCAAGCCATAAACCTTTGTCGGTGTCCACAAGGGTGCATCTTGTGTGGGTGCACCACGCCTAGTAGATCCATATCTAATTGGTTATTGGTTGAGATACCAAACAATTAGTTATGAGGGATAATGGTAAAATTTCTTGGAGATTTCATCTCATCTCTATTTTTTGTTATGAGAGATGTTTCCTTATATATCCATAAGTACAATAATAGAAGGAATAAGTCTCATTTTATCTCCCTTTCATTCATATTCTCACAACTAGTAGTTTTTTTCAGACTCTTTCATAGGATGAGCCGAAGAACTAACAGATCCCGTCATCCCGAAGGCCTAAATCTTAGACTTTATCACATGCCAACGAGAAGAAACATATTCTTTGACTTTCCTTCTTATAGGTTTTCTAGTAATTTTTCTAAATATTTTCAAAACGATGTATATGCAACGATATTAGGCAGGTCTTAGGAGTTAGGATTCAGTGTAGTGCCATGCACTAGCATGCTAGTATATCACATGCACTAGTTAACCGATCCTAGTTTTCTGGGGTCAAAAACATATGGCCAAAAATAACATTGGCCACCACAATAGGTGACGGTATGAATCAAACGCCTCTCCTGTATACAAAGTTCCACTGAAATCCTACGATGTCAGATATCGATATCCACGACTAATGCGACATATATAAAAAACTATTCAAGTATATGTCATATACCACAAGATGTAACAATACAATTACTCAAGACTATAACATAATAAAACAAGACGCATACAACTTTGCAATCTTAATTATAAATCAAGAATCATGTCAAAAAGTGGCTAATATTAATATATAACTACTATGCATACAAAAGCTCAAAATAATATAGAAATCAAACATAAAAAAAAATCAACTGATCTATTCGAAATCGAGTTGATCACCTAGTAAGATTTTCTAAATCGCAACAAATTAAACTTTATAATTTGTCCTTATGAATCATGCACTACAATCCTGATATTACTCTTCAAATTCTAGGATTCAACCATAAATTTCTATTAACTATGTTTACTTTGACTTTTAACTACTGGTTAACTAGAAACTCAATTAGGAAGTCTATTGTCCGAATATTTATAAAATTACTAGTCTAATCTTCAACTCTTCCTACATGAATTCCTTGACAAATTATGGCCAACATACTATTCATGCACGTTTCTTGCTGTTTAGCAACAATGGAGCTTGTTAGTGAATAAGATCACTACTCTCCCTATCTTATGAATGTCTATCTGTGTTTCCATCTTGAGGTTTTTCTTTTGGAAAATAAAAAAATATGTATTTCTTCATGCTAAGTACACATTTTTTATTAAAAAGTAGACAAAAATATCAAAAATTTAAATAGAAAAATAATCCATCTTATGAGAAAATATTTTCAAAAATTCCCAAAAACAGCCTAATAAACAAAAAAAACTTTATTATATTCTTAAAGAAAGGAGGGGAGAGACGAAGGGTCGAGTGACCAGAGCCCTCTGGTTTTCCATCTTAAGGCCGGGATTCTCCGCTTCGACAATGGTGGAACCAGAGGTGGCCAGTTGAGGGAGGATTCATTTCTGGTCGGAGGCTCCTCTTCGGTCTTTAAGTTCTCTATCAGTACCGGACTACTGGTAAATTTTGCTGCTGCTTGTATTTTAGTGCATATTGACGCTTGTGGTGGTGGTTAGTTGTTCTTTTTGTCTAGTATTTGGAATTGGTGTATTTAGAATTTTTGTGCGCTCATCATATGCAAACATTCTTTGCTTCCTGATCACTTGTCAGTCTGTTCAATAAAATATGCCTTTTTGTTACATCAGTATGTTTGTTTCTTGGCCTGTATGTGGTGCGGGCAATGAATATAATAGATGGGAGTAACATTCAATAGGATTCTGGATATAGCATGGGGAGTGTCACTTTTCCTTCTGCCCTGCCACTGTTAAGCCATTATCGTACTTATAGTTATATTCATGTAATCACAACCAGTGTTGATTTTTATATTCCTTTCTGGCTAAACACTGATTATACAGACTACATAGTTTGTTGATGCATCCTAGTTGATTTTGGATTCTAAAATTTGATCTCTAGTCATGAACAATATGTTCTTCTAATGTTTGTGCTATTTCATCGTCTTTTCCATCTCTTTTTTAGTAAAAACTAAGAATGTTATCTTACTTCTTAGTCTTTTCCATCTCCGTTATAATCTTAATCTTTACACACTGAAGGAGGACAAGCTTAGGGGACGACCTGGATATGAGCATTTGAATGATCCACTACACATCTTGGTCGAGGCCGAGATGGCTGCTAATATTGTTGATGCAAGGTTGAGTGAAGCACATGAAATTATTGAAGATTTACTTAAGCCAGTGGTACGTAATCCTCAGAAATGATCAGTCTTGTTTTAGTTCTTAAAGAATCATATATGGGACAATTCATTATAATCCAACTGTCTTGTGTTTTATATTTCATAATATTGGAAACTTGCAGTGAAGGGAAGTGAATATTCCTCCTCAAGTTTTCTTATTTCTTTGTATATCCCTTGTTCTCTTTTTCAACACTCCCTCTCCAACCCAAACTCACTGCACCCAGAAGGATAATTGTTACTGTACTTACTTTATTCTTTTAGTAAAACTATTATATCTTTACATATCTAATTTTTGCATACTCCTGTTCTGCATGAACAAGCTTTCTTGCTTCTTTACATGTTATGGATCTAAATCAATTATTTTGTAGGAGAGTAAGATCCCTTCTATCAGTCAGCTTGACACATTGTATCAAACAACATTAATTTATGTTTATAGAAATATTGACATTTATCTATGGAGGAATTTCAGAAGTTGACATTATAAAGTAGTAACCTCTAACATTTAAATTAGTGAGAGCATCTCAGGTTAATGTTCTTTCAAGAATATCACTGAGCTTTATAAAGACTGAGTACACCTTCCCTGTTTCTGCTTTTAGCCACTCTCGCATTTTGAAGGAGAATAGGTGTTCTTTTTCTATATTTCTTGGTTTAGGACATCTTCTTGGTTTAGGACAGACCGGTGTTTTAAAAAGCTCTAGACGCGCCTAACCTCGTCCGGAGAAGAAAAGTGCTATATAGACAACTTCTCAAATTTTCTTTTCATAACATTTTTTGTCACTTTTGTAACTCATGTTAGGTTATCCAAGTCAACTCTATATCCCTAAAAACTCATCAAACTTGAGCTTTTAGACAATAAATTAAAGAAAAGATAAAAAAAAAACCAAATTAACAATAGAAAATAACAAAGTAACTTAACTAGATCACAAAATAGTCTATGAAAAACAACATTAAGTTTTAAAATAATGACATCACACATAAGTGATTATGATAGAAAACCAATTGTTCCAATGGAAAACAAAATAAGATAACTAGTCAATGTTCCACATTCCTAAATGACTTAACAAATCCTTCTTCTCCCTACTCGATCGGCCATCATTCATCTTTATCATCTAAGTCCAAGAGAACATCTTGAACAATATCATCATCGAAAATGAAATCTTCATCCTACTCAATCTCCTCTATTTTATTTATTTATTTATTTATTTACATCGTCTCTTTAATCAGTGTTAAACCTTAAAAAAGACTCCAGTTGGGTCATTAAAACTTAAGCTTTTCAACTTTAAAAACCAATAAAATCAAACAAATCCATAAAAATTATAAAAAAATAATCCAAACAAAGTCCAAAGAAGCGCATAAAACACCCAACACACCTAGACATGAACCTACATTCGCCTAATTACCCATTCACCTAATCTCGCCTAGGCGCCGCCTAGAGAAGATACATTGCCTGCCTTTGGATTAGGCGCCGAGAGATTGCCTTTCGCCTTTTGAGCGCTTAGGCGCGCCTGGGCGATGCCTTTAAGAACACTGGGACAGATTAACTTCTCTTGTTTGATTCTTCTTTGATCATCCCTCTCATACCACAAACTTATTCCCAGGATAAAAATAAAATACTTCCAAGTTTTTTTTGTAAAAGATAAGGAAATTTCATTTTGTGGGGCCATACAATTTTTGTAGGAAATTTACATGAAATGCTATGGCCTTTTCATGTATAAAAGTAACTGGCGTAATAAAATGTTTGAATAGTTATGCTCATAGTTGTCAAAAGCGCGCCTATGCAAAATGCTGAGCACCAACGGAGTTGCGCCTCACTTCAGCTAGACGCACACCTTGGTTTGTTGCAAACCTTATACGGAGGATCCAATAACATCGTCGACCTCCCCATTTACTGTTCAAGCACTGCTGAAGCCTTTTTATTTTGTTACGAACAAGTTTACCTAGAGCATAGCAACATAATACATGCGCCTTGCTTTGTTCATACGCGAGCCTCGCTTTTGCGTTGCGCCTAGGCTCCAAAGGACCTTGGTTCCTTAGTGCACTTGTCACTTTTGATAAATATGGTTATGATCAAGATTACAACAGTTAGTATGTGTATATTTCTTAAAATTCCTTATTTAAGAATTAGTACTTTCTTTTGTTATAGAAGGTCCTTTTATCAGTCAGCTAGCCTCCAGCTCTCATGTCTGACCTCCCTCTTTCCAAAATGGCCTTTGGCAATGTTAGAGCAAACACAGTAATTAACAAAAAATAGAGAGAAAACAAACACAAAATACACAGATTTAACGTGGTTCGAACAGAGTGACCTACTCCATGGGCGAAGATCGGAGATGATTTCTACTAATATTAGAAAAGAGGAATTACAAGTGACGGCTCTCAACTCTCAAACCCTAGCCTTCAAAATACACCTTAGCTTCTCTCAATCATAGATAACAGTTCTGATGATACATATATATAGGAAACCAATATACAAACTCCGCTTCCATCAGATACCTCCATTTTTCTTTCAAAAATTAACCACCAGATTTTGTCGAAGTGGGCCAAAGACTGAAGCAGGCCAAGGGATTTCCAGACATACACAACAGGCAATATTCTACACAATTCCTAGAGAGTTGACATTTGGTTTGTGGCTGTGAAACGAAATGAACACTTACTTTATCGACTGTACTTGATCTGTAAAAAGATTGCCCTTGTCTTCATAAGGCTTGTTGCTTACAAGTCAAACTTACTGTCGGAAAGGGGTCAATTTCTCATGGATAGTTCAACTAAGGACGCCTGAATCAGTGTAAAGTGAATAAATAAAATAAACACTTAGGTAAGGCTTTCTATACAAGTCAAATTATAAAGTTCTTAGTGAAAACAGCCCATATGAAGTCATAGTAAGGGTTGCTCAGTATTCTGGTATCTAGTGCTTACATCTTAGAGGCAAAGTTTCATCTATTGAAACTGACTTGATCAACAAAACATGCCTCTCTCCCTATTGTACTAGTTTGAAACGTCAATATGATGACTGCTATTTAAGTTTGAGCAAGTATCCCATTTTATTCAGTGAAAAAGAGGTCCTATGATAAAGTTTATTGATTTGCTTTTGTGAAAGTTAGTTTTACTTGTCCGCTTTCTCCTCTTTTCCACTTTGTAGCATTCATCTGTGCTTTCAGAATTCTCTGTTCAAACTTCACTTTGAATCTTTATTACTGTTTTTCTTCTAATTAGTAACTCCATACCTTTACACATATATAGTTACCGCAGATATTTCCTCTTAGTTACTGTTTATGTTTTGTCTACAGGATGAATCACAGGATTACTACAAGAGGCAGCAGCTTCGAGAGTTAGCCATGCTAAATTCAACTCTGAGAGAGGATAGCCCCCATCCTAGTGGTAGTGTTTCACCATTCAGTAGCACCGGGTTGAAGCGGGCTAAAACAGGGCGATAGGGAATCATTCTTTCATCTCTGCTATTTGTTTTGGATTCCTTCCTAACTAGCTGCTGATTTTTTATCTACCTTTAACTTAGGATAACGATTTCCCCGGTTTGCCTGTGACCTTATTTGTTGCCAAGTTATGCTTTCTTGTAAACCTAGAATATTCATTAATTCGTTTTCACAGTTAACCCTCAAGTATTAAGAGAACAAGCCCCGAGTGTAATATTTTTAGGTTACCTAATGGTAAGTTAAGTTGTTGTCCGTGGAAACGAGTCTTACTACCTATTTTGACATTCGTTTTGCTTCTACTTTTCGCTTGCTAGTGCACATAATTCGTTTGGTATGTACTGAAGACAGTTATATTGGAATTCTTGATATTTAAATAACTTTCCGGATATTCATTTATAGAATATTTGTCCAAAGCTGGTCTTGGGTTACTAATGACATTTTAGGGTGGTGATTCTTGGAATGCAATATGATGCAGAAAATATGGGTTTGGAGCTAGCTGCAAAGGAGATCCAATAATTTGTTCATGCTTAAAGTGTTCTTTTGTTTGCCTTATTTTTGTTCTTATGATAAATATCTTTTGCTGCCCACAATTGACCATGATTTATGGCATGTATAATTCTAGATGACTCAATTCTTCAAGTTACTCGTCACCTGCCTTCTTTTTTCAGGATAATTTTAGCACACTACTCATTGAAATTCACCTGTTCATGAATGCTGACTTTGCCGATTTTGGCTGGGTTTGGGATTACTTATAATGGGCGCTTCTGTTTTTTTTTTTTTTTTTTTTTTTTTTTTTTCTTTCTTTCGAAAAGAAGTCCATTAGTTGTTTGGTAATAACAGTTTTTTTCAAATTTTTTTGGAAAGCCAGTTCGCTGGGATCTGCAGTCAATGGTTGCTTTTAAAGATTATGCTCAAAGTCCACAAATGAATTGGACCTTAGGACTTAGGTGCAATCACTTTCATGTCTAACGTGAGTGCACGATGTAGTGCATCAAATATGGGTGGCCATCCTAGAAAGCCATTTATTGTTGTAGTTGTAGTGCTAGTCCAAAACTTGTAATTCTGAATGGTCCAGGTTTTGGACCCTAGTCCTACAACCTACAGGTAGGGTTTGGGTCCACGTAGATTGCACAAACCTATTTACCATTAAATTCGAGTTGATATGGATAGGACTATACTATGTCAAAAAAATTACAAGTCATCTAATTTTTCTGCATCAGGGTCAGAGTTCTAAGTCAGGTAAGATTTACGTGCACTCTGTCCTTCGGAGGACCATAATGGCATAATCTAGACCTTTGGATAATTACCCAGGTTTGCCTAGGGTTTGGTAAAAATAAAATATAAATAGTCTTTTTTATGCATTAAGGTCCCGTTTGGTTCATTGGAATGTAGTTGTAATTGTAATGGAATCAAGTTTGTAATGTAATGGAGTTACAATTACATTACTATGTTTGATTGGAACATGTAATCAAATCATGTTTATGTAATATCAATTACATTCAAATGTTTGGTTTACCATGGAATGTAATATTTTTAAAATACAAAATAAAAATTTTAAGAGTTAGTCGATATAAAAAAAACTAAAAACTAAAAAAATTACAATTGTTTTTAAAATAAAAAATAAAAATAGAGAAGTAAAAAGAGGGGAAAAATGTTTCTTACCAATGCACTTCCTAGATAAGCATCCGCCTAAGTGAGCTAAGCCTCATGGAAAATAAGAAATAAAGTTTTTGTCTTTCAAAATTCGGATCCAATGGAAAATAAGTGAGCTAAGCCTCACCGCGGTCATCGTATAGCCATACGTATGCCGGAAACTACTGATCAGTTTTTAAAATATTGTTGAGAGTTCGACGGGGTGATCCAAATGTTCTCTCCCATCCCAATGCGATCTATAAAAATTACATTCGTTTTTAATCTAACAATCAAATTAAGTTAAGTTAAAGAAAATCCTGCTTTGCATTCTCGATTTGTGTGTCAGAGATTACACATTTGTGAGAATTTCATATTTTAATAAATCGTTCCTTTTTCGCAAGACGTAAAAAATCCAATAAAATTCTATTTTTGTGTACTCGGTGTATCACGCTCAACAGTACTATTCAGATGGTAGAAATTTTTTCAAAAATATGGAAATCATATTCCTCACCTTGGGATATATATATAACAATGATAATTTTGTTGCTCTTTCGTGCATGTGCATAAGTGTCCTACGCGTCCTAATTTTAGATAAATTCATAATTTAAGGATTTTTAGAGTTTAATCCTAATATATATAAAAAATATTTAGATAACAATCGATTATTCGAATTTTTCCGAAACGACTATCTCTAAAAAAATTTGAAAATTTTGGCAGAGTCTCCTTTATATTTTGGACTCCGAAATTTCATAATTTTAAAAAAATAAAGACCCGGAGCAACCCTCCGTAGAATTTTTGGGTTCGCCGACCCCTTCGGTGGAACAACTCTCAACATCGGTAGCACACGCATGTAATTATGGATAAGGTTCAAGAATGAAAAAATGAAAAATTCTTACCGAAGCTTAATTCCCCTGGTTATTTAGCAAATGCTCTGTTTGCTAGAAAAATCAAGAATTTTTAATTAGTTAATACAAGCATCATGAAATATTGCGTAAAGTCAAGGTAGTATTTTTTTTTAGATTCGTAAGAAATTGATCATCATAAGACATGGAACCATCTCCTATAGTGGAATTGGTACTTCCAGAAAGATCAAAAATATTTATATATATATAAATACTCAATTTCTGGTGCCTTTTACTAACATTAGACTTTTAATAATGGTAACAACTAATAATACCCATAACTTTTAATATCCAAATCCATTTTGTACAACTTATTCGTTGTTCGAATTTAAAGATACTAAACTCTAGTTATCATTTCAATTGTCATATAAGGTCATTTCATCTCAAAAATAATGTTACTTGAATAACTTTGATAAATTTCATCTATACCAAAATTGGAGCCTAAAACAATCTTCTTAAAAATTCGAAAACCAACTCAAGTATCATTAATTATCATTACCTCCTCTACCATTTGCTAATTCCACATGTCTTTCCATCATTCTAAATTAGATAATTCAAAACACCATGAATTGTGTAAAAACACTTCTCTGGGTCGAAGCTCATGATATGTCAATCTAAAACAAAATTCTAGCTTAATATAAAAATAAAATTGTTATTGAGTCGAATACGGTAATCACTTAAAATATACATACATATATTCTCATAACCTTAAGATTACTTATGAGTATAACTGTATGAAGAAAAACATCATTATTAATACCATTCCATTTATGAATCCATACATACATTCAAGTATCTTTGTGTCCGTGTGTCCTCATCATGAATTGCAAGCCAAAATATTATATATATATATATATATATATTCAGATTTTAATGCTATTCTTAATTTTTGAATACAAATTCTAATTTTGAGATTTCCATAATTGACTATTCCAAGGGAACACGCAAAAAAATAATTGATTCAAGAAGAAAAAGGAGAGGGCTTGCCTAGCTTTTAGTACTTTGATTTGGAAGAAATTATTGATCCTTCCTTAATCTCTTTCAAATTATTCCCTAAAGTTTCAGAATAACACACACATATACTTAGGATCTTAGTATAGGCTCTAAATTGAAACCAATTGAAAAAAAAAAAAAATGGAATGGAAAAAATATATACCTAGGTTTAGAATAAGAAGTAGATGGACCATAGGGGAAGGAGGTCGACCGGGGTGACGACCGACTGGGAGCGGTCGGCGGCGGCAACAACAGCCGGCAGCAACAACAGTATGAGAGGGTGAGGAGAGTGAGGAGATGATGGAGAGGAAGAGAGTGAGGGATGATGACCGGACTCCCCCCCACCCCCCCCCCCCCCCCCCCCCCCGCGTTCCCTTTCTCCAAATACCAAAACCAAATCCCTATTTCCAATGAACCTATAACTTCATCATTATGTTTTAAAGATGACTCACCCTTTCTCTTCTAAACATATGACACCTATTAGGTTAGGTGGAAAGTAAAATTTTGCAATTGTAATAATTTCTTAGGGTTTTCATTGCAATGTCACGCCACAGTCCCAAAATACGTAGGACTAGGAATACGTAACACGCCCAGCCGTATGTATACGAACTCCAATATATGGAAACCATATACACACGTACGATGTACATGAATATCCAATCCACCAGTGGTAATATAATGTCACAACAAGTCACACAGAATCTATATCTCATCCATATCACAAATAATCAGTAGGAATAAAGAGCTGAAATATAACTGAAGATCCAAGATGAGTATCAAGTCTGATAGTCGGGTGGAAACAAATCCACTACAAAACGACTATACTGAAGTAGCAACAAAATCTCTAAACAGTGGCAATAAATCACAGATACTCTGAGGGTAAGACCTCCTCAGTCTGGTAAGTATCGTCAGGTCCAGGTCCGTACTCCTGCGGATACTCCTGCTCGTCTATATCTGGAAACGGACCAGGTCCTCAGAGGGACGTAACAAGATACATAATAACATGCCAATAAGTACTGAAATATAAACATCCAATAGGTCGCCTAACCGTCTAAGTGAATGCAATTTGAGAACAACTTTCCAACACGTAGGCTATCTGGCCAATAATGGGATTGGCATGATTCTCTCGGAGAATCAGGGGCCTACCAGCATGTCATCTTTTGAACGGCGGCAGAGGCCGCCTGAAAATATAATATATAGTGGTCGTCAACACCCATTTCTCCGGCGGAGAATTCGAGCGCACAGGAGAAAAGTGCAAAGGAGCCCAAACGTCTTACTTGTTGTTCTCCCCACCCATGCTCTAAGCATGCCACATCCATGACACGATAAAACCTATAAATAACTGCCAGGTCTGCTAGCATACAAAGTTTCTATCAGCAGTCATCCCTAACGTACGGCCCATGCATACAGGAGGCCAGACCTGTCACGAGTCCGTGATCTATATGAGACTCACAACTCGTGTAGCAACTGTGTCACGGCCAATGAATCTAATGATGCTCCATAATACTGGGTGGTCTCATAAAGTAGGTCCAAAATCTACATAAACATGATACGACGACATCGTCGTTGCACCCAAGTTTCCTTGGACGTACAATTTATATAGCAGTTAAAATAAATGAACTAAATAAACAGAAATAAATTATGCATACATCATATGGAAATGTAAATAATAGTACAATGACAAGGTATACTTGCCGAGCAAAATTTTCGTATAGTGCAAGCGTCCACAACAGTGTTTAGGTTTGATGGAAGAAGTGGGATTAGAGTTTAGGAGAGTTGTAATATATATAGAATGAGAGAGGCGGTGGGGGCTGCTGCTGTTTCTTCCTATCATTGGTTTTGGTTTCGGTTGGGGAGAATTTAGTAATAGTAGTGATAAGAAGCGGTGGAATGGGATGGCTCACATGCGCGGAGAGGGGAAGGAGAAGTTGGATTTTGCTACTGCTGCTGCTGATATTTTCTACGCGGGTTCGGGTGCAAGCGGGCAGTGGGTTTAGGAGTTGCGGTTTGGGTTTTGGGTATAGTATCCAATAGGAATTTCTTTTTATATATATATATGTATATATATACATATGTATACATAGAAAATTCTGAAAAGTTATATTGGTGCATTCGGTTAAACTGGCATCTGTCCCAAGGGTCTCCTACATGGAATAAATTAGAAAAAATTTATAATGGCTCCATAAATCTCCTAGATGCAAAAACACCTCAAATAAAAATTAAATAAAATCTATTCTCTTTATTTAGCTCATAACTACTAAATAAATAATAATAATAATACGGTTTTCAGAATTATGGGTCTTACATTCTACCCAACTTATAAAAATTTCGTCCTCGAAATTAAAACTAAGTCACGGTAGAAAGTCAAGAATGGTATAACGAATAACTTAACAAAGTAATTTTATACCTTGGTCAACTAATAGGTTCAGAAAACGTTCGCGCCTGCCGTTCTCGTGCTGCCAAGTTGATTCTCCTGGTCTATTCATCTGCTGAGCTGGCTTCGGTGCTGGGAGTGCTAGCTCCTGTACTGGCGGTGGAAGTGTCATTGTTTGTATTGGACAGTTTCTTACCAAATGCTGTTCGGAACCACACCTTATACATTGTCCTAGACGGTTTTGACAATCTCTCGAAATGTGCCCGAGTCTCCCACAATAATTACATTGGGGCTTCTCCGGAATCTGGTACGGTCCGGCTCTATGTTGATACTGTTGTGGTTGTTCCAAAGGAAGTCTGATAGGTCCTCCTTGTTGTGTCCTTATTGTTCCTGGATGTGTCCTTGCTGGTCCTTGTTGTGTCCCCAGCTGGCCTCCTTTCCCTCGGCTGATGGTTTCTTGCAACCTGGCTTCTGTCAGTAATTCGGCATAAGAGATCCGGGACTGTGAGCTTGTGTAATGTTGGAGCTCCTTAGTCAGTCCGCGATGAAACCTCTTAGCCTTAGCCAAGTCATCTGGTATCAGGGCAGCGCCATATTTACTAAGGCGACTAAACTCAGCATCATATTCGTCCACTGTTCGGTTCCCCTGCTCCAGGTGGAGAAACTGATCGTACAATGTATCTCTGACGGTGTCCGGAAAGTACTTCCTCTCAAAGCACTCCAAAAACTGCTCCCAAGTCTGGTAAGTACCCAACTGGCGTTCCATGGATTCTCACCAGTGATGAGCATTACCATCTAGAAGCGTCCTTACACCCGTCATCCATAGGTCTGCAGGTAGCTGTGATGCCTCTAATAACTTCCGAGTGTGAGTGATCCAGTTGGTAGTTTCCTTTGGACTTTTAATGCCTTTGTACGGCGTCGGACCCATCTGTACAAAGTCTTTTACTGAACCAACTATAGCTCGAGGTACTGGAGCTAGTGCTTGAGCTGGTACAGTAGTCTTTGCAGCCATTCTTTCAAGTGCTGCTAGGAACTCTTGTCTCTGTTCTGCTGCTTGCTGTCTCTGTTCCTGTATCATTATCTGGAAGAATTGGAACAGTTGTGCCTGGCCATCCTGCAGTATCGATGAGACTGGAAGGTTCCTATTAGGTGGAACGGGAAGATCAGATGGAACTGGATTGTGAATCTGTCCATCTAGTCCCGGAAGTCTAGGAATTGTTGAGGTCCCTCCTTGAGTCTGACCATTGACTCCAGGAGTTGTGTCACCATCGGCGACAGTACATCCTTTCTGCATATCCATTTTTCTGCAGGTGATGTACACAATGACTAGACAAAGTACAGGAATCAAACATGATACAAGCATTAAATAGGATGTAGAAGCATAAAATATGTAGGGGAATTATCCGTGTATAACATGGCTTCAGGGCTAGCCGCGTAAAACAGAGAAGCGTAAAGTAGATATTCAAAGTCGTCGGCGTAAAACAGAGATTCAAGGAAGTCAACGTAAAAATAGAACTTTATAATTGTCCACGTAACATAGAGAAGCGTAAAGGAAAGCTTCAGAATTGTCCACGTAAAACAGAGGTTCAAAGAAGTTGGCGTAAAGTAAGACTCCAGAGTTGTCCGCGTAAGGCAGAAAATCAAGGTAGTTCTTGGCGTAAAACAGAGATTCAGAACTGTCGGCGTAAAATAAGTTTCAGAACTGTCTGGGTAGAAGCCTGTGTAAAAGTTTCCACGCATAAAAAGATCTGCGCGTAAAATATTCTCGCATAAAATCTCTGAGCGTAGAAGATCTGCTGCGTAAAGTCTGCCTGCATAAAATCTAGCATACTTTGCAGCGTAAAGTTGTACGAGAAACTCTTTGTATTTCCTCGGATGAATTTGTCAGATAAATCAGTGAACCTGACATCTGACAAAAGTACAGCACGATGATCGAGAGGACGGCTGTGATGATAATAATTTTGCACAGAGACCCAGGTTGTTGTCTAGTGACATATTTTATATAAGTCGTTTTTATGCTTCCAAGAGGAAGAAAAGTTGAGACTTCTGAATACGCTGCCTATAGAAATGAGTTTTTACGCTCAAGATGAGACACAATCAGACGCCACGTCAGAAAGCTGTTTCTGCACAGGGCTCGAGGCATATCTCTGCATTTAATGCACGAGATTTGGTCTAATTGGTCATGACTGGGAAGCTAAGCCTGTGCCAAATACGCTCACATCATATCCTTACATTTTACGCCTAATCAGGTTACTCTACGCTGGCTATCTATTATCCATGAATCCTCAAGTTTTACGCTGGGGCGGTTACCTACGTGGCTTGCATGCCATAATCTTACAAAGGGATACGTGTCAGTTGTCATAACCACAGCGTAAAGTAGACAGTCTTCTTCATAGTTTGGCTTTTATGCCAACAAGATAGTCAATTGGCTTTTACGCCAACCAGGCAGTCTATTGGCTTTTACGCCATATGACAGTCATTTGGCTTTTACGCCAACAAGGGTAAAGGATCTTTGGCGTAAACTTTGTTTTATCCAAATAGAGGATAGTTGAAAAGGAAGAATGAGGTTTTAGTCAAGTGTTGATGAGATCCTTATTCTCTATTCCTATACGCAGGCTTGTTTGGTACAGTTACATAACCAAGACAATATATTCTTGACCTGCATGGGCCACCACCAAAAACATGTCACGCCCCAGTCCCAAAATACGTAGGAATAGGAACACGTAACACGCCAGCCGTATGTATACGAACTCCAATATATGGAAACCATATACACACGTACGCTGTACATGAATATCCAATCCACCAGTGGTAATATACTGTCACAACAAGTCACACAAAATCTATATCTCATCCATATCATAAATAATCAGTAGGAATAAAGAGCTGAAATATAACTGAAGATCCAAGATGAGTATCAAGTCTGATAGTCGGGTGGAAACAAATCCACTACAAAACGACTATACTGAAGTAGCAACAAAATCTCTAAACAGTGGCAATAAATCACAGATACTCTGAGGGTAAGACCTCCTCAGTCTGGTAAGTATCGTCAGGTCCAGGTCCGTACTCCTACGGATACTCCTGCTCGTCTATATCTGGAAAGGGACCAGGTCCTCAGAGGGACGTAACAAGATACATAATAACATGCCAATAAGTACTGAAATATAAATATCCAATAGGTCGCCTAACCGTCTAAGTGAATACAATTTGAGAACAACTTTCCAACACGTGGGCTATCTGGCCAATAATAGGATTGGCATGATTCTCTCGGAGAATCAGGGGCCTATCAGCATGTCGTCTTTTGAACGGCAGAGGCCGCCTGAAAATATAATATATAGTGGTCGTCAACACCCGTTTCTCCGATGGAGAATTCGAGCGCACAGGAGAAAAGTGCAAAGGAGCCCAAACGCCTTACTTGTTGTTTTCTCCACCCAATGCTCTAAGCATGCCACATCCATGATACGATAAAACCTCTAAATAACTGTCAGGTCTGCTAACATACAAAGTTTCTATCAGCAGTCATCCCTAACGCACGGCCCATGCGTACAGGAGGCCAGACCTGTCACGCAGTCCGTGATCTATATGAGACTCACAACTCGTGTAGCAACTGTGTCACGACCAATGAGTCTAATGATGCTCCATAATACTGGGTGGTCTCATAAAGTAGGTCCAAAATCTACATAAACATGATACGATGACATCGTCGTTGCACCCAAGTTTCCTTGGACGTACAATTTATATAGCAGTTAAAATAAATGAACTAAATAAGCAGAAATAAATTATGCATACATCATATGAAAATGTAAATAATAGTACAATGGCAAGGTATACTTGCCGAGCAAAAGTTCCGTATAGTGCAAGCGTCCACAACAGTGTTTAGGTTTGATGGAAGAAGTGGGATTAGAGTTTAGGAGAGTTGTAATATATATAGAAGGAGAGAGGCGGTGGGGGCTGCTGCTGTTTCTTCCTATCATTGGTTTTGGTTTCGGTTGGGGAGAATTTAGTAATAGTAGTGATAAGAAGCGGTGGAATGGGATGGCTCACACGCGCGGAGAGGGGAAGGAGAAGTTGGATTTTGCTACTGCTGCTGCTGATATTTTCTACGCGGGTTTGGGTGCAAGCGGGCAGTGGGTTTAGGAGTTGCAGTTTGGGTTTTGGATATAGTATCCAATAGGAATTTCTTTATATATATATATATATATATATATATATATATATATATATATATATATATATATATATATATATATATATATATATATGTATACATAGAAAATTCTGAAAAATTATATTGGTGCATTCAGTTAAACTGGCATCTGTCCCAAGGGTCTCCTACATGGAATAAATTAGGAAAAATTTATAATGGCTCCATAAATCCCCTAGATGCAAAAACACCTCAAATAAAAATTAAATAAAATATATTCTCTCTATTTAGCTCATAACTACTAAATAAATAATAATAAAAATACGGTTTTCAGAATTAGGGGTCTTACACATTGCAAAATACTAAAAAAAAAATTTTAGGGCTGAATTGCAAAGAAAAGAAAGAAAGAAAATATATATAATAACAAATGATTTTAACTAAATAAAAATAATATAGGTTATGACACCCGATGGCAAAAAGGGTTGGAAATTGTATGATCTTACACATTGCAAAATACAAAATCGACCTCCTTTAAAGAGGCGGTTAAAGATGCAGGGTGGCGTGAAGCTATGCAGAAGGAGATACGAGCTTTGGAGGATAATGATACCTGGACAATGGAGACGCTTCCGACTGGAAAACGTGCTCTGGGGAGCCGGTGGATGTATAAGATAAAGTATAATTTTGACGGGAGTGTTGAGCGGCTTAAAGTTTGTTTGGTGGTTTTCGTCAATCATCAGGTTGAAGGGATTCATTACACTAATACTTTTTCTCCGGTTGTGAAAATGGTTTCTGTTCGTGCTTTTCTAGCTGTAGCTGCAGCAAACAATTGGGAACTACATCATATGGATATGTCACAATGCTTTCGTGCATGGAGATCTTACCAAAGAAGTGCATATGAAACTACCACCTGGTTTCCGAACCACACACCCTGATCAGGTATGTCGGCTTCAAAAATCTCTTTATGGACTTAAACTGGCGCCTCGTTATTGGTTTGCAAAGTTGGCATCTTCTTTGAGGGAGTATGGATTTTGCCAATCGTATTCTGACTATTCGATTTTTACTCTTCATAAGGGTGATGTTCAGATGAATGTTCTTGTGTATGTCGACGATTTGATTCTCTCTGGCAATAATTCTGCTGCTCTTACTGCCTTTAAAAATTATTTGAGTACATGATTTCATATGAAGGACCTTGGGGTGTTAAATTTTATTATTGGAGTTGAGGTAGCTCGAAGTGCGGAGGAAATTTTTTGCTAACGGAAATATACACTTGACATTATCTCCGAGACAAGATTGTTGGGGGCAAAATCTGCAAGCTTTTTCATGGAAAAACATCATCAAGTGGCATGCTCTACAAGTCCATTGTTGTCGGATGGAGAAGCATATCGGCGACTCGTGGGACGGCTGATCTATATTTCGTTTACTCGGTCGGATTTACCTTACGCTGTTCACATCTTGTCGCAGTTTATGCATGAGCCCCGGCGTAATCATTGGGATGCGGCTTTAAGGGTTGTTAGATATATGAAGGATTGTCCTGGTCAAGGCATTATCCTTCGCTCTGACTGTGATTTGCGGCTCCGGGGGTGGTGTGATTCCGATTGGACGAGTTATCCCATCACGAGACGCCCTTTGTCTGGTTGGTTAGTTTTTCTTGGTGATTCGCCTATCTCTTGGAAGACGAAGAAATAGGTGACGGTGTCCCGCTCTTCGACCGAAGCATAATATCGTGCGATGGCGGCGGTCACGTGTGAGCTTAAGAGGCTCAAAGGGTTGCTTGACAGTTTGGGGGTACAATATTTGTGTACTATGAATTTGTTTTGTGATAGCCAATCTGCTTTACATCTTGCGCAGAATCCAGTTTTTCATGAACGCACAAAACACATTGAGGTGGATTATAACTTTTTGAGAAATGTTGTTCTTGATGGAGTTATTCGTCCATCTCATGTGCCGACGGATGAGCAATTGACGGATGTTTTCACCAAAGCTTTGGGCAAACGACAATCTGAGTTTCTTTTGCGCAAGTTGGACATTTGTGACTCGCATGCTCCAACTTGAGGGAGAATATTAGGATTAAATTGTATATATGGTGATTGACCCATGTGGCTTAGGCCCAAGTTGATATGTGGATGCATATATATGTAATATCATGATGAATGAAAGACATGTATTATTCTCTCCTACTCCTTCTTCACAAATTTGCATATATGCTATGATAAATGAAAAATTATTCTATGGTTGTGTTATGAAATTGATCGGAAAGAGAATCATTAGAAAGATGTAAATCAAGTGAATTTGTGGCCATTTTGGATGCACTAAATGTCGGAATAGTTGGGAGAAATAATACAACATTTATTGTATCAATTTTATCATTACATAAAACTATATTAAAATTAGTATAAATTGTGCAATAAATGTTGCACGTTTTTTTGTATGATCATTTTGGCTACACCAAATGTTGCGGTAGTTAGAGAAAAAAATAAAACACTTATTGCATCAATTTTACCATTACATCAAACCATATATTAAAATTAGTAGAAATTATGTAATAAATGTTGCACAATTTTTATTTACATCTAACCAAATACTTGGGGGATGTTTGGTCGGGGGAAAGGAGGCTAGAAAGTGCACGTATTTGAACAATTTTTTTTGTTGTTGCCATTTTCGCTGTTTGGTTGGCAGTGGAAGTGCCGACCAAAAAGTGAAAATATATTAGTGGTGCAGTTGTCGACAACAGTTTGTCGCAAGTTTGCTTCCTTCAACACACTTATTTTTGATGCAGATGTGGGTTGAAAGTATTTTTTTTAATTCTAAAATTGATGATATTTATTAATAAAATATGTTTTTACTTAAGATTATCAATAATAGTTATTAATAAAAGTAAATCAATGGTTTTTTTATTATGATATTAATTTTAATATTTAAAAAAAGTTAAATAATTATATTAATAAATAAATATTAATTTTGTTAGCTAATTAATTAATTTGTTATTTTATAATTAATTTTTATTTTACTTACTTTTATAGCTATTCAAACACTGGAAGTAGAAATTTGACCTCTTCCAAGTTATAAAATCGTCTATTCAAACATTAAAATTCACTTTCAACAAACAAGAACTAGCATTAAACTAAAAAACATATATATTTTATTTTTATCTGACAAAAAAATTACTTTCTTATACTTTGGAGCAACCAAACAGTGAGGGCTACTTACAACTTTTACGCAAATAACAAGTCTTTGTTTTATAGTAACAAAATATATCTATGGGACTTGTATTGTATGCAAAAGAAACCCAATTAGAATTTGAAAACGGCTATATACAGTATGACACCTGTACAAGAATCACACCCAATGGGAAAATGGGCGCTTCTTTTTCCCAGTATAGATAGCAGACGAAAAGGAAAAAAATAGTTCGGAAAACTCTCAATTGTTTTCTTTTTCACCCCGAAGAAAGAAAGAAAGAGAGAAAGAGGAGAAACGGCGGCGTCAATGTCTGCTGTCGATAGCAATTCCTACGAAGAGATTCGGAAGCGGAGGATCCAAGAAAACCTTAAGCACCTCGAGGTACCATCCCCATTTCCCCCCTTTTTTATTTATAGGTTGTCAAGGACACGGACACGGACACGAGAGCAACCTATCTTGGACTTGTCACTTACGTATCCGACACGAGGCTATGCAGATACGGTAGCGTCGATTTTTCGGAATGTCCTTTTGTTTCCTAGTGTCGCTGATGAATA
Source organism: Iris macrosiphon (assembly GCA_036927795.1). NCBI lineage: Eukaryota > Viridiplantae > Streptophyta > Magnoliopsida > Asparagales > Iridaceae > Iris > Iris macrosiphon. The sequence continues at coordinate 7,908,048 of JAYESA010000019.1, read as the reverse complement.
TCGAGTCTAAAAGCAACATGATATATATATATATATATATATATATATATATATATATATATATATATATATATATATAGCACCTGGACAGGGAGGTCTTGAGATCGAGACCCCCCCGGCTGGTGGACTGGTGGTTGGGTGCGGCGCTGGCGTGTGGAGCGGTGTGGTGCGGCCCGGTCGGTGCGCGGATGCGATGTGGGTGCAGGTGCGGTGCTGTTGGATCTGGTGCGGCGTGGTGCGGTGCGACTACGGCTACGTGAGGCCTTCGGACGTGGAGCTTCGGGCTGGGTTGGTGGTACCTTCGGGCTGGGATGTAAGCCTTCGGGCTGGATGGGACCTTCGGGCTAGTGATTGTATATATAGGCCTTCGGAATGGATTGGTTGTAAGCCTTCGGGGCTGAGTTATAGTCTCTCGAAGGGACCTGCAAATAATAATTATATATATATATATATATATATATATATATATATATATATACACCCCCTCCCCCCCCCCCTCCCCCCCCCCTCTCAACTACTATAACAAAGTGTCCCAAATTTTGAGTCAAATATTTGATTCGTTTGTTCGATTAAGGATTATGTTGCACGGACACGACATGGTAAGGACACAGCGACACGGACACGACACCTATTTTGGTGTGTCTTAGTGGAGTGTCCGAGTTGTCTCTATACGTGTCTGACATGAGACATGGCACACATCCCACATTTTTGGAGTGTACATGCTTCCTAGGTTAAGGATCATGTGCATACGTAGGTATATGTTGTACATGTCCAGACCAGCTGAGACGATTTTATCTCGTCTTATCCCCAATTGGCGGCACATTTTTGGCTTCCCATGAACACACTCATTTCTTATCCTGTGTCTAACGTGTTGCCGCTCATCTATTTTAGCATTCTCATTTCAGCTACGGCCAATGTTTATGATTTTTTTTAAGACCCAACAGTCTTGATACCTATATCTTGGTTGGTCTTGCATAATTTTCTTTTCAACTAAAAGGGTATCTTGCGATGGCAAAGCGTTCTGGAAGTATTATTCTGTTTCAATAATTTTTTGTGATTTTCTCAATGACTCCCTTTTTCAATTAGGCAGTCCCACGAGACAATAATGAAAAGAGACACCCTTCCCTTTTATAATAGACCAAGAGAACCTTAAACTAAATGGATAATGAATCCGTTTATTATTTTACAATGATCCTACATCATAGGATATTAATTTCCGCCATCAAATTAGGGATCTTTAAAACCACTAAACCACACAGATATTTTGATGCCATATTTAAACTGGGATTTTGTTTGTAATTGCACTTTGTCAAACCACAACATGAAACTGGATTTTCTGGTATTGTTGAACGGAATTCAGATTCGATCAATGCTATAGAAAGCACTAGGCGGACGTTATGCGGCAAGGGGGCACCAATCGCTGCTTTTTAACCCTTGGCGTCTAGCGGTGGGTAGCCGCATAGCACCTAGGCGCCTCCTAGATGTTGCCTTTTAACACATTTTAGAATACTAGTTTTGATGGTGTTGGATGAATTTTTGTTGCTTCGCTTCCAGTGTAGTCAAAGGCGCACCTGATGTGCCTTGCAGCAAGGCGCACCAGTTGCGTCTCGCACCTCACAAGGTGAGACTCCTTTCTCCAGGCGTACCTCGCAACAGGGCAAACAACAAATAAAGACGCTTCTTATGTATGTGCTCTTTATTTGGGCTCTATGGGCTAACCTAGCAGAAAATGGTAGTGATGAGAGTATTGGTGGTGATGATGGTTTAATGAAGTTTGATGAAGATGAATAATTGTTCTATTGGTTATGCTTTTATATCACTTTTTTCTTTTCTTTCATTTTGTTACTTTTCGTTAGAGAATAATTTTTTTTGTTAGTTTTGTTGACTGCTACTGTCACTCTGCTAGTTCACTTGGTTATATTTTAACATATATTTTGTTGATTTTAATATGTTATTTGAGTTTACTTCTTATATTACAAATTTATTTATTTATTTATGTATATTTTTATTATTTTTTACTTTTGCACCTCGCTTTGCTCGGCCAATGCTTAAGTGCGCCTTGCGCCTCGAGTCCATCTTGCGGCCTTTGACTACCTTGACTGTTTCGCACCTCGCTGTGTTGCATTCCCATCACTATGAGGCCGGTTGCTTGCACTTGTTGGCAACTTTCTCCGCATCAAAATCAAGCATTTTCAGAAACGAAGATTGGGGATTAGCAACATGTCAATTGGTTTTGCAATTATTTTAATAATAATCTTACTAACACACTGTTTTTGAAAGGAATCGTCTGTAAGACACTCATACCAATTCACTCCCATTTTCAGTTGTATGTACAGTGTACACCTTCAAAGGATACAAACCTAAATCCTTACTATGAAAACCAACGGAAACCCACTTGTAATAAAGTCCACACTTTTTGTAGACCCATTTCTTCAGATATCTTTCCTATTTAACAAGTTAGCATAATTTGAAAAGTTTGGAATCAATGAGTTAAATGGATATCTAGTTACAAAGACATACATCAGGAACAAAATTTGGGATCATAATCTTATTGCTACAAAACTGAAAACAAACAAAGTTTGGTTGATGTGGAATATCGTATATGGTAGATCTCACAATTAGATATTAGAAACAAACCAAATTGGGGTCATTTGACGAGCAAACACGACAACTCCAGATAAAAAAATTGTCTATACAAACTCATATGATGTAGATCAAGCTGGAAGGAGTTATTATTATTATTATGATGATGGATGATGATGATGATGAATTGTGTTTTCTTTGATCTTGTATGTGATGAATTTGGGTCCAGGATTTCTCCAAAGGATCCAACTCTCTGAAAAACATCCGTTAGCTTGCTAGTTCATGAATAGGTAAATAAAGGTCAAATAATTTGTTGTTTGGTTCACAGATATTCAAATGATGTTGATCATGATTATGCTAGTCCGCTGTGAATTTCCTATTTGAAGTGCAAGACATATAATTAAATTGATGGCACTTGAGTTCAATTCCTATACGTTTTCCTTTTTCTGTAGCTTTCATCTACAGTCAAATCATGGTTTATTTAATTGGTCTTCCATGACAACCAGGACTTAAATCCACTTGACATTGATTTAGTCCACTGTTTATTTTATTATTCTCAGACTGCTAACTGGCAACATATCTTAAATGTTTGGAAAAACTAATTCATTGGTGTAGGATATGAAGACCCTACTACACTAAACTAAATATCTTAAATGTTGACGAGATTTATCTACACAACTATAGAAATTTTCTAATCACTTTTATTACTCTGTTGATTAAGGGTTTAGGAATTTCAAAGATTTCAAAGAGTCTGCTGGAGGTTGCACAGAAAGAGCAGAAGTCATTGGTAGATCTCAGACAAGTTAATCAATGAAATATTTTGGTGCTGTAGGTTTGAAAAATTGGATTGGTACTGATTTTCTTGTGACATTGATAGTAAGCTAGTGAAATGTACAATTCAACATATCGGAAGTTTCCAAGTTACCTTGCAAAAAAGATCTTTAGATATTTATTATCCCTTTTTGCTCCTTTTCTCCATATTCAATTATATAAGTTTAAAATTCTGTGATTTTATCGGAGTTCTATAGACGTATCATAGTGACTTTACAGAAACCTAGATTTTTGAAAAATTGACATATTTCTCACCATGTGATATGCAAGTTTTCAAGTCATGATTCAGAGAAGAGCAAATAGAATATTGTAATGCTCACTTTCCTTTTCCCTTACAGAAATGCCATGCAACTCCCAAGTCAAAGAAAATCTTGGAAACATCAGAGTTAAGACGCTCCTCAAGAGCAAGAATCATATTGCTACTTACCAGGATGAAGTATGTCCTCTATCTTCTTAATCTGAGTCGGGGAGATTGAATTGAAGTTTTTGAATTTATGCATCAGCGTGGACTAGCTTTTATACTGGGATTTTGTATACAATGGCATATTTTTATTTTTATGGCTGTCAGTTTTATAACTAAGAACACAAAACATTAATAACGAAACTTTGCAGGCATCTTAATCTCACAATATTATTGTTTAATGGTGGTTCTTCTACGTTTCTAGTCTTCCATTTGTTTTATGTTCATTAGCAAACTACAATTGCATGGACAACGTGCTTGTGCCACAAGCGTACAATAATTGGCTGCAATATTTTATTTTTTTGCTTCAATTCCTGCCTGTATAGAGACCAATTACCCCCCTGTGATTCCCTTGGTACTAGTATAATACTATTTTCATTGATTATAAACCTGCAACCACTAGCCATAACTTGTTTATTATGGATAGAATCAAATAAGCTGAGAATACCAATTACATAATATATGCGGGTAAAGTGCAAAAAAATCCCTCCCGTAATATGCGTTTTTGCAATTAAAGACTCTGGATTTAAAAAACCCTCGTATTTTATATTTGGTGCATTTTACACCCAATTTGATTTTTTGCTGTTAACGGACGTCAAATTCGGCGTGAATGACTAATATACCCTCCCTAATCCTAATCCAATCCTAGTCTAACCCTAAACCTAATTCTAATCCTAACTCTAACTCTCTCCCCCCCTCCTTCTTCGGCGGTGGGGGCGGCGGCTCAGGGAGGAAGAGGGGGTGAGGCGCGGGGTGGAGGGGGGGGGGGGGGGCTCGGGCCGAGGGGGGGGACGACGCGGGGGGGGGGGGGGGGGGCTCGGGGGAGCTACGCGCGGGGGGCGGCCGAGGGGGTGCTGCGCGCGCGTGGGGGGCTGGGCCATGGGGCCGCTGCGGGGGAGCTACTGGGAGCGCGGTGGAGGGGGGGGGGGGTGGGGTTGGTGTTGGTGGTTGATGGGGGAGGGGGGGAGGAGGAGCTGGAGGGGGAGGAGTAGGAAGGTTAGGGGGGGAAGGGTAGTTTAGGGTTTTCATTTTTTTTAACGGTATTTTTTTTACGAAAATGAACGGGAGGGATTATTTCGAACAAAAAA